>JAQGAI010002289.1:0-12610 GCA_034696905.1 Lepidocyrtus violaceus
GTCCGTAACAAAAACAAGAAACTGTCGAAGTCAAAGCCAGTTAGCAACACAAAAATTTACTATCCCGAAAAAAAAATCGCGACTGTGTTCATGTTTAGAAATTTAATTCATGTGTCTATCCATCCAGCCCCGAAATATGTAACACAAAACTTGGGGGAGGGGACAAAAATTATGATGCATACATGAAACTAATTTGTTTCAGACATAAAAAGATGGGAAGGGAAAAAATATATTAACTTCGATGCAGCGTTTTGTACAACGCGTTATTTTCCCGTGTACAATGAAAACAACTACGCATTCCATGTTTTCATGTGTCCTCCCTTATTGTGATAAATTAGATGATAAAAAGGAAACCAAAGAAAGTTATTAATCTTACAGGATAGAAAAAAAATATCAAACAAAAAAAAATTGGGCAGAATGAATGAATGCATATAATTTATACATGAATGAAGAAAATCATTAGACGCTTCTCTGCTAAATCAAGAAACTAATTTTATAGTGATAAAAATCTTAATTCAGTTTTATAGCGCATGGAAGAATTAAATTAACTTTTATTATTTTTACCTTGAACTAAATATTGTCCCTTCTCCAGTCTTTGTAACAATCGGAGTTATAAATTATAGGTGGGGAGCTGTTTTAATACAATTCACCCAGTAAAAATGTGTAGGACACGTGAAATTCGAAACAAGCACAAATTCACTGAAACACGTAAACAATACTGATAAATGGATACACTTTGCTGGAACCAACCCAGTCACTCCAATCTTCTTCAATGATAATTCTTCTTTTCCATGCAATAAAAAAACCTGATGATAAACACGTTCAACTCAAACCACCACGAAATCGGAGAGAAAACCACAGCAGTGTTTTTTCTCGTTATATGTACGGCTTACTCATTTTATGGCATATTTTTTTCACAACGAAGATAATAACTAGGTGAATTACTGATTGTAAATCTGATAGTGATGATATGATAACTATTTGTATGGGCAAATGAGAACTCATCCCAAAATTAAGGAAATCTCTGTTGAAGCTTTTAACGCATGCTTATCTTCTTTCTGTTCTGAATACGTTGTTTTTCTGTTCGGCCAAAGTATACAATAAATCTATTTGTAGTAGGAACAATAATGGTTGCAAATTACTGATAAACAAAGTCACTCTCAGTCAGCACGTTTTCTGTCGGTAGGTATATCCACCTTAAAAATGATGTCCTAAATGATGATGAATGACTGATAACGAGATTTTTTCCAGCTTGTTACAGAAACTTCTTTATACTCATACTCGTTAAAGTTAACTCGTTATGAATTTAATTTGGTTAAACAAACGTTAAATATAATTATGATTATGTAGTTGCAAGTACTAAGGACGATTACGATGATAGGGTGAGATAACCAAGATTAAAAAATGACTGACTACTATACCAAGTGGAGCAACTAACCAACTACCAAAATAATTATGACAAATGGTGAGTCGTTGAAAAATTGACAATTGACATGATGGAATATGATTAAAATAAAACAAACCTCCCAATCAAAACCAACCAACCCTACTCGATACAGAGAGAAAAAAATGTGCGTAAGAATAAGGTAGCGAGTGACTTACCTTCAACTGAAAAAAAACTTCCGTTTAAACAATCGTCTTATTACTAGACGCGTTGGTTTGTCTGGAAGGAAAATGAAGGTGTGCTGCTGCTGCTGGTTGTGTGTGGCTCAGGTTCAGGGAGAGGCCAACTTCTACTCACTTTGTTATATGCCAAGCCAAGACAGAGAGACGCATACTCGACTCTACAACAAAGATCGGATCAGAGATACGAATCTCTCGACAATGACAACAAACAATTCACTGCTGCATACATTCATAAAGTATTCCATTGTAATATTTGTATGTGAATATGAAAAATGGTCATAAACACTGCGGCGGACGAATGAATAGGAACATTTTTATTACCTTTGTATTTTTCTACTACGCAGGAAGGAGGAAGGTGGTGACTCCATCATCATCATAATCATAATCAGATTATAAAAGTTTTTTAAGCTCTTTGGATTTAACACAATGGAAAAATTCGGGATGGAAAAATATCATATCCGAGATTAGCCATTTGTTTTGGATGTCCGTAGGAATATATTGTTATGAGTGTTTGAGCGAGCACTGCATATTATCTAATAAAAATCTACGATAAACTTTAGCTGATTCAATTTGCTAAATCAGGTTTATCCATCCATCCATACACTCCTCCGTATTAAAAAAAAGTGTAGTCAACTCTAACTCAAGTTAAAAGTCAAGTGTGGCAGGTACGCAGTTTCATAAATAAAAATCTTTTTTATCGGGCTTCCCATCCGTTTGCTTCCATGCTTTTTGGAAGAGAGAACTTTGTCATGTCATACACAACCAGAGAGTCATTTCATTTCCATCTTTTTCTTCTCATGAGAGCACGTTGTTGGTTACATTGACACCTTGCTGAGGGGTAATAATGAATCCTTCATTTGAGAATGGAATGTATGAAAGACTTATTGTTGAGGATGGCTGTGATACCTGTGCTTTGCATTTTGATCAAAGTTTCGACCATAAATAGAAAAATGATTAATGATGAATGTGGTGGAGAAGCAGCTGGAGATTTTTGCCAATCTGCGAAAACCCATACAATCTACAAACATGTAGCTATCTGTACAATGGAGTGGATGGATCAAGTCGCGAGGAAAAGCTGGAAGAGCACGCGGCGAATTTTATAGTTTTGTTATTTCGTTACCTTCACATTGGGTTGGGAATGGGATTTGGAATCCTCATTTGCATTTGAAAGAATGACATTTACCGCATATTACGTGATATGTTTTTGCCAATTTAATGAACTGCACTAAATATTGAAATACCTAAGTAAATACTTCGGATTCCAATGTGCTTTGCACAGCCATCAATGTCGTCATCCGTATTATTAAAAAAAATATGAATACCTAATTAATCAACAAGGTTTACATGATAAAGCAGACATTTTTAAGCTCTTAAATGAAATAGATGAGTTATTATGTGACCGTACTTACTTAATTACTAAAAAGGAAGTTGTTGACAATTAAAATCGGAAAAACATTTCAGATTTATAGCGAGCTCATCCAATAGTTTGGAATGCGCATACTTAAATAGCAGATGAATTAGTCGTAAATACATTATTTGTCAGTAGCAAATAAACAGCCGTAAAACGAAATGAAATAGTTTTCGTCATCGGTTGGTAAACAAACGATATCATTAAATTGACTGGATGATATTAATGAGATTCATAACAATAGCACGGCAAAAAAACTAAAAACCGCCAACTGATTGTTGTTGTCATCAGGTTGTGGTCGACTACACACGGCATTCGACATTCCTTATTTCATTTGGTTTTTTACGATGGAGGATGACTAATTTAACAACAATCCCCTACTATCCTAGCTAAATTTTATATGCATACGAATACGCTCGTTTACTTACAATTACAATTAATTTAAATGAGATGAGTTACGTTTTTATCGTCACCACCGCATTGTCGTGTGGGCGGAACGATTTCGGAAAATAATAACACGATACATAACCTAAACTATATTTACCCCTATCATTGAAATTAGATTGAACTTGCATGTAATTTCAATTATCTTTATTGCCATTCATTTATTATGCATTAAAAAAATACTCCTACCCAAGCCATATATATAACGTAATTTATAATTTCAGTATATATTTTAATGGATGGGGATGAGTAGCATGAACGATGCAGGAACAGGAGAGAAGCATTAAAATTAGCATGTGTAGCATAAGGAGATAATCATAATAGTTTTCTGACTCTTGTATAAATAATTCAGTAGTCTGAGCTGAGCTCTGAACGAAGTAGAGAAGAAATATAAATTGGATGAAAATTGGATGAGAAACTGCCTAAAATACATATTTTCAGCAACAATACATACGACTATGACCGACTTGACAGAGGTTGAATGCTAAATAGCTATAGAATGATATTGAGAAAGAACATGCCGCGTATCACCGTTTTTTCTTTCGCCCTCGTTTATAGGTTCGTAGATTTATGACCTGAACAAGAAAGTGAAACAAAAATATCTCATGAATTTGTAATTACTATTTTGGGGTCGGCTCTATTGCTTTGTTGGATGCTTCATTGTTTATAAAGAGCCTATTATTATTGGAAAAATATCCGAGGAAGAAGATGGCTGAATGAAGTTGTATATTGTATAGCATATTATTTAGGTAAATGTTGAATATGTTCTTCGTTATTTAGTGGAGTCGTAAGCTAATGGTTATATTATATATACGACGTGTTTAATCGAAGGAAGAAATTATACGAAGGAAAAATCGCTGCATCCTCATTTTAGCCACTAGTGGATGCATTCATGGTACAATCTTTTTTCCTCCTCCAAATCCAAACTAAACATAAAAAACGTGATGATGATGCTGTTGAGGTGAGTCAAGACTCAAGATATTGCAATATTACAAGTAGGTAGGCAGTTCTATATTGTGTTAGCTTTATGTCAGATTTTGATGAGGAAGTCCAGGCGAGGTGAGGGAGGAAACGTCATATGAAATTACGATTTTGATATGTAATCTGATGCGAAGGAGATCGGTTGCGTCGGCTCATTTGGAACGGTCATGCAATAGCTAGTCAGTTCCATTTAGTTGAGATGAGTTTATGTGAACCGGGGTATGTTAAGGAAAGGAGCGATATATCCAACGAACTTACGGAATATTGTTTTTCTTCACATTAAATCCTAATTTTGCTGTTGACAATTTTCAAATCTAAATCTTCATCTGCCCTTCATTAGCAATTTGGATCCGTCAATCGAAATCTTATAGCGTTTGAATCCGAATTCTCAATCACTTCTTGCAAATGAGGTTTCTAGATTATCAACATTCCATCGATTTTTATTTGTTTTATGAATCTCTAGCCTAAATTATCGGCTATTGATGTTACTTTATTGGTAAGACAGCCATGAAAGGTTATTGGAAGAATACGTATATTATTGCATAAAAAACCAACTTACCTAGATAATGTGAATTCACTTGGTCTGGTCTGGTCCCTCCTTTTCGTATTTTTGCAAGAATTCATATATGTACCTATGTAATGTTATATGAAACTTGATATCAACGTAACAACGGTGATGATGATGATGGCAATGGTATTGCATATTGTTTGGAATGGAAGTCAGATTGGATTGAAGCAGAAAGCGACAGTGACGACGGTACAATGACGTTTGCAAAGGTGACATGACGGTGGGAATGGGAATGCACGGCTGCGAAAAGGCAACCTGAAAGGAAGATGAATAGAAATGGGCTGGAAGTAGATTTTTTACTGTCTATTGTAATGCTAATATTTGAGTTTTTCTTTATTATTATTCAGCAAGCGCTTTACATGTTTTTTATACCTACTTATATTGGATCATATGTGAGCAAAAATATAGTCATAGGAAGATGCATACATACCTAATACTATAATGATGATTCACTCTCCAAAAAGCAATGCAAAAAAAAACTTTCATATTCCTGACAAAAAAATGAAGTAGTTTTTGTTGATTAAATTTACTTTTATCTTATTATTTCATCTCCTCGTTCAGCTCACCCAAAGGCGGTCATTTTTATGCTGGTGTTAATGCATATTTTTTTAATATAAATTATTATTATGATGATATTATGATGATTATGTAGCGAGTTACATGATATGGATCAAGTTACAACTTTACAAGCTACGAATTAGCATTTTGTAATAAACACTTTCGTTTTTTGCTTCGTTTTTTATTGCCAAGTTGCCCCTCTAAAATACTGGTAGCAAAAACCAGAAATTAAAGCTTGTAGATTGTACGCAGAATTATATTTTAAAACAATAATTAATAAGTAAGTCATGATTATAATCCTCCTACATGAGAATGACAATGGGTGATCCTAATTTCAATTTGTACATACATATATTACATTTTTGCAAAAAAAAAGGTTTCCCTTATTTATGGCATATGGCTATAATAAAACAAACTATTTGTTTTTTCTAGAAAATGAGAAACAAGAGAGATTTTGTACCTTGTCTCTTACAAGATTTAAGGAAAAGTAAAAAATGTAGGTGTTCTGCCCGCGTCAATGAAGTAAAGTTGTAAAAATTATAAATTGTGGAAGATACAGAAGCTAATCGCTTGAATGGTTGTGGTCATTCTAATAATTGCCCAAAAAATATGTTGCGTAACAAAAATGGAATTCAAGCTGGAATTCTGAACATGTTTGTTATTTTTTATGTACGCTGTAAAAGAGCTTGATCAGTCCGTTGTTTTGTTTTTAAAAGTTTCATTTTTCCCTGCCTGCTTGGTTTTTTAGGTATAAGTGTGGGATGATGCTGCTGGAAGTTTTCTAATCTGTGGTGATTGAAAATTACACGTGGAATGACAGGATCAGCAATTAGAGCTCAAACAGGGCATTTTAAAAACGAAAATGGCTTGTTGAGGGTGTAGGAAGGGCATTTTACTGCGGAGCAAGTTTGCCACATTTTACTACATACTTTTGCTGTAGTACTAACTATGTATATTATGACGCATTTTCCTTTACCCGAGAGGAGAAAGAAATATTTCATATGTACATATGTTTTATATAGGATTATGCATAATACTGGATACTGGATAATGCATAAACTTTTTGATGATTTAGGGCGATTTTTGACTAAAATGGATTGTTATGACTGTGACAGACCCTGAAAGGCTTGTCTGAAATAGCTTTACTCATAATTTCTACTGGTTTTTTAATTTTCCCTTTTCTTTATTGCCATCATATCGTTCTTTAAACTTTTTCATGGCACACTCCTGCCAAAACTGCTGAAGGCTTGGTCGATAATGCTACTGCCACCGCTGACACTTTAACTTTCATTTTTACTTGAGTGAGACTTCTTTCGACATAATTACTATTGTACAATTAAGGATATGAAGTTAATGAACAATCATGATGATGATGCGATGATTATGAGATGAGATTTTAGTCAAGAGCTAACATCCTCCGTTTACATCAATATCACATTTTAAATGAATTTGTGTCCCACCTTTTTGAACAATAAGGAAACTGTAGGATAATGAGATCATCTTGAGTAGAAAACTTAAAAAGAGTAATTTTGATGCATCATGTTTGTCAATACTGTGCTATCTTTTATTCTATCTTGCTATTTATTTTTTACTCGGATCTTTGTCAGTTGCCTAAAGGTTACGAAGTAACAAGTTTCATATTTGTTTGCTTATCCCATCCCCATCCCAACTCATCTTACATCAAATTACCTACTTACCTACGCGTAGATGTTTCTCCAATCTCATTTCGATGGTTTTGTAGTGCTTCAAATGAGGATGAAGTCATGGTCGAGGGGAATCTATTGGGAGAAAATGATAAAAAAGAGCATATGATGTGATATGATGAGAGAAGTCAAAAATGGCAAAATACTTTTGAATAGGTACTTATTAAAGAACAATCTTACGATTAGGCATGAAGATCAGCATTTGAGCACGAGCACAGAATTTTTCCTCTTCCAATTGTCATTCTAATCCTTACACGCTGCGGGTAAACTTTAAATCCTTTTTTCCTATAAAGCCACAAATGCCGGTTGTTTTGGCAGGTTTTCATTGTAGTGGAAAATATATTAAATCATTTCATTTCCATTCGGGATAATGGGATGAGCACATCTTTGGAAGAAAAGTTGGCTTGCCGTTCGCAGTGTGATCATGAGTCATGCCATGCCATCGAGACATGAATGATAACCTAGCGAGCAGGTAGGAACGTTCCTCTGAACCATTTACGAATGATTTGTAGCCAGCAATTAAAAGGCCCGACAAGTATTCAAAAAGGTACAATGTAGGGACCAGTGACCAGCATGAAGAAGATGTTCGCAAAATGATAAGACAACAATGAAGTGTTCCTCTTTATGTCCGAAACATGTATCATTCTTTTTATCTGTTACTCATTCATCCGTATCGTGAGGGGAGAAAAAATTACAAGAACAAAAAGAACAAAAGACAGAACCTTCCTTACAAAAAAAAACAAAGAAAAGGGTTCTTTAAAATTAAAAAAAAAAATTCTCAAAATGAATAATATGAAATGCCCATGTGCACCCTCATAATTTTCGGGGCTGATGCTGATAATAATGGCAAGAGGAGGCCGGCACTTTGCTCAAGGGATAATATCACAATAAATTGCTTCATATCAACTCAACAATACTATAATTTTGTAACTGACGCAGGTAGATTGGCTTGTGTTAACATCCAAGCAGGTATATGTAATGCAATAATAATAATAGCTTCTGCCTTTGTCTCCCCGATAAAAGAATAAACTATCAGTGTTCGCTGTATAATTTTCTAAAGATAAATGTATAAAGGAGAGAGGGGAAGGCATAGATGAATTATGACAAGTGAGGCAAAAACAAGCAGCGACTATTAATATTACAGCGGCAGGATGATGACTTGATGATCAGTATAAAGCCATGCACGCCTTTTTCTACTCTCTCATCAACAAAACAGTCTCAAAGGTCCAAAAACTGTTTGCAAATAAAATTCCGAATCTGTTGCAGAAGGAATAGGTAGTGTATAGTAATTTATTCATTGTGCTAAATGATGCATGCGTGTGAATTAAAGTTGAAATCATTTTATCCCCGTAAAATCCCAGTGTAAAGATGTGAGACTGAGATTAAATCGCCAATTCATAAACACCGGTATCGCACCCTTGATTAGAGAGGATGATAAAATACACAAACAAAAATCTGATGGGTTTAACTGAAAAAAAAAAACGGTTTCCCATAAATAAAACATTTTATACCTAAACCTAACTTGAAGAGTTTTGTATTGTTGTATTTTATTTTAGAAGATTGTTAAAACATGGTGTAGCTTGACACGAGCATGGCAGCAGCGTCTTCATCGTAAGACAAGGGTCAGGCACCCCGTCGCTCTCCCAGGGTCCCGTTTGCCAAAAAGTCATGAATATAAATAGGTAATTTTTGTTTCATCTAAAATAAAAAAAGGTAGCTTTGAGTGGTCACTAGTCACTGGTCAGTCAGTATCAGGCCAAATGTAAAGGAAATTGTGCTTTCGTTTGACTATGGTGAGTTATGTTCATCATGAATGATAATTCCTAGTGTAAACGATTTAATTATTTTTTACCGATACACACGACAATAATGGGTTATGAATGGTTCCCCTCCTTCTTTTGCTTTGGCTTTGTATGCATAAAATAAAAAGCATTGTTTTAGATGAAGTTGTTTTTATTTGCTAAATGGCAAATTCACAGTTAGCAAGTTAGCATACCTAGGCATGGATCTTTTTTCGCCAAGACTTTACCTACCTTCATTTCACGATATGAGTTAATTCAGCAAAACAAATTGTTAGCGTGATAAGTGACTACTACTACAGGCTATTGTTTGTTTTTCATGATGGATTTGTCTGATGTGCTAGTTTTTGCAGGCATTTGTGATGAATTAATTAACGGGCTTTGTTAGCATTGAATAGGTAATTGAATTATAAAAGCTGGGGACAATATAAACTGACAAAACAGTGAAATTACAATATTACAATCGAATTTATATCACAATCATGTGAAGCTGTTTTAAATATGAGATTAAACTTCTATAAATGGAAAATCCAATTTAGTTTTTTAGTGAAGGGTCATTGAACACTGGTATTTTAATGTGCAATAATCTTGATTGGATATTTAAAAAACTGAGAGTTACTCCATCATCGGTAATAGTAATAATCAGGACCATTATTAAATTGTTTACATTGCCCCGTTTTCAATAATTAACACAAAGGACATTTTTAAATACACGAACACGAAGTCAGTTTTCCTAGTTAAAATTCATGATAGGCTAGTTGGCGCTTTGTTGATGATTTTCGAACTTTCTATTAATTATCCTTTGTATTGGCTAATTCCAGCTCGGTTTTCAAATTACATATTGTTCCACATTATACATGTAGATAAATATGGGTGTCTGCCATTTCATAATGCTGGACTTTGTGCCTTTTTTGCTGGAAACTATGAGCTAAAAAAGCTGAAGTGTTAGTGTCAGGTAATAAATATTAAAATCGGAAAATTAGTCAATTTAAAATACTACTTTGTTGTATTTATGGTTGTTTATGAGTACAGGTAAAATAGTTCACTTCATAAACACATATTTCGTTCGGCTCTTCTCTCTTCTGCTTATATTACTGTGTAAAATCCATGTAAATCGCATGCCCACAAAAGTGTTATTTTGCCTCGGTGTTTTTTTTTTGTTTATTACTCACAGGCCATTCAGAATGCCAGCAAAACACATTATAAGTTTGCATAAATACTTTTCATGAAAACTACTAAATTATTAAAAGTGCCGATAATTACTACTAACATTGGCTCGTTTTTTACTACCTATACAGTTGAATACCTATTTACACTCATAATTCTTTGAGCTTTGTAATTACTGACAAAATATGTATTAGTAATCGTATGCAAATAAACAATGGTTGAGGCGTCAATTATTTGGCGGACGGTCATGACCTTTTAATCTTTTCGTTTACTTACGAAAATATTGCCCAGCTCGAATATATTACTTTCTTCTCATCCATCACTACATGGCATACGAGAGGATGTTCTCGTGTGCCAAATTGGGACTTTTATTTATGAAGATTTACTGAATTTCTATTTCGATTACCGTCACTTCTTACAGTCTATTCTTTTGCAATTTGTTTGAAGCAAAACTCTATGCATGCATTCATGGAATACTCCCAATGAATTAAACTAACAAAGTTTAATTATTTTATCATTTTCATCATCACTAACTACACACACCACATCCTTATAGATCAGTAAAGCAGGTTAACTTTCCAGTTAACATGTTGATGAGATGCATTGCGGATGTTTTTCAAATTATATAAAACCCGAGGCTTTACGTGTGTAACTAATTGCGTGTTTTTCCAAAGTAAAGCGCACTGACTGTTTGTGAGGGCAGAAATGCAGGTGGAGGTTTTCCTTATCATCTGTATCAGTCATTTTGTAAAATAAAATACATATCCTTACCCAAGCCAATCTTATTTTCATGACTGATTAAACGAAGCACTATCATCTTGTTTTTCGCTTCACACAAAATCCCCCAATTATGAAATTTGATTAATATTAATATTGACATTGGAGCAGCAGAGTTCCATTGAAGGCCATCCATATACCCATCTTCATATCAAACAGGTAATAATAACCAAAAATTAAAACATGCATAATCAAAATATACTTTTTTCCTTCCCCGTTCCGTCAACTCATTTCCACACAAATCCAATATCCCTGATTTTTTTCTTCATTGGACTTAATCACGCAAAGCAAGCCAAATAATAAAGTTTTTTTCTTCATAATAACATTTCATTTTTATAATAAGTAAACAATGCCTCCAGTAATCTAGTTTGATTATGTAACGTTTTTTGCTGCTTCCAGTTTCTCACTCAGATCATATCTCAAAATCATCCCATGAGCAAGCGCAGAGCAATCAGGGCCACTTACTTATTTACAAAAACGTTATCTATTTGTCACATCTCTCCTTTAGCCCAACACTAACACGCAGTTTCCATCTAATTGAAGGTCAGTCTTCTTAAAACCTTGCTAACGGAGCAAAGGAACAAAAGTGTTGTAATATGGGAAAGACAAAACAATGTCAAATTTGTCTTCTGGATTACAATTCGGCATTCTGGTTCCAGGCAACTCCTGTTTAGCATTTGCTCATGTATGCGTTTTTCTTCTTCAAAACTCATCTTTTGTCGGCTCCAGGAGATTATTTGAAAGGCATCTCTCCTTTCATCTCACCTCATACATCATCTCAGGTTTCCCAAAAGGAAATGCCTTGAGCGTTTACAAAAAAAAATATCCATTCGCACACAGGAACGTTCAAATCCTTATTCCTGCCACGCTGTCATCTAAAATATTAAATTGCAATTTTTCATGGAAAATTGGCCTAATCCATTATCATCACGTTATTAAAAACTCCAGCCAAGCCAACCAACCAGATATTTCATATGCATTATGGATGGAACACGGATGCGCAGGCAGAGCAGAGCCTCCTCTAATTTTCTAATAGGTCGTATACATAATTACTTCTGAAGATTTACAGCCGTCATCACCAATTTTTTGTCTTTAGTAATCTGCAGCTGTATAAGCTAGTGTGAGGCTGAGGCTTTGTCTTCGTCTGATGTGAATACTGAATAGGGACAGCACATTATACATCTTCTCGTGCAATCAGTCCATCTCAATTTCTCAATTTATTCAAGTTGTAGCAGAAGAAGAGCAAATTGACTTTAATTCACTGCCAAATTAGTACACTTTAAAAGCTAAATAATAATGAGCTTTTTATGGGACTTGAACGTGCGATGGGAGCCCAAAGGAAAGTAAAAAAATTATCATATGATAACAAGCAAAGCAAAACCTTAGGATAAAAATGAAATGTAAAAGTCACACCATCAAAAGCAATATTTTATTATAATGCCTACTGATCAAAGTTTAAGATGACCTTTTTGGAACAAAGTTTTTTTAAAGAAGAAATTGATGGTTGGTGGAAGGATGAAGGTGTCATGTCATTGGAAGGTGAGTGTTGATAGTAAAAATGATTATTATTAAGCATAGG
>JAQGAI010002290.1:0-12606 GCA_034696905.1 Lepidocyrtus violaceus
ACCATGGCAACGTTGGCCATTGCATCGGGAGACAGGGTGGATTCTTACTTTCATATATGGACTAGTTCACAAAAAAAAGTTTCAAGCAATTCTGTGAATACTTACCGAGTAGTCTCCCTCGTCAGTGCATAAGATTAACGGACCCTGCTTGTTGAACGGATGATGTTGATGATCATCTCTTTTAGTGGCTGTCATCGTCATCAACATCATCATCATCATCCCCCACCAAACACCACATGATTCACATCCCATCGCCGTTTTATATTTTTTTATATAGATAAATGTACTTTACATTATCATGTCCATGAAATCGGGAAAAGGTTGTTCACTGTCGTCATCAACTTTAACTTATCCCATCTGGGAAAGGTATGTCGGCCGTCGGTGGTTTGGCTGGATTTGGCTGAGGTTGAGGAGTCCCTCCATTTACCTATGTATTTATAGCTGATATATTCCCATTCTCCATCCTGAAGAATGAAGAGGAAAACATGTGTAGACAGGTTGAAAACGCATATAAGAAGGCATTAACTCACATCATTATTATCCTCATCAACGGCAGGAGCAGCACAAGGGCGCATCATCAGCATCACCACCTCCATCACCGAATAAAAAAGGGGCTTCTCAACTTCTCAACTGGCTGATGATGGGCCGACCGAGAGTGACACTGATCACGATAATAATGTGACAAAAATGTAAAATAAAGTTAGCTGGAAAGATATACCTACACTAGGTGGGTACTTATGCATCGAATGAAATAAAAAGGGCCAAACATCTTCTTCATCATCAGTTTACTTTTTTTTTAAATAAATCCTCCACCGTCCCAAGAAAATAATCATGTGAAGGCTTAAATTAACTGGAAATATCTTGTCTTGTCGTGTCTCCCATTTAATGTTCCGGGGAGAAAAAATCAATGCATTTACCTATATCAGTAAGCTGCTAGATGTATTTATTTATGCATGCGTTCATGTGTCGTCTTCATCTTCACCCCTGTCATTCTTTACAGGCTGAGGAACAAGAACAAGTGGAGGGTTTGTTGATAAGTGCGTATCTGTTGTTGTTGTTGTTGAGGATGATTTTTTTTCCTGTTGAAAGGACTCAACTCACCTTTTCGGATGATGATAATATGCATGTTGAGTAGTTTTTTTAATCCGATAAATCTGTCTCTGTTAATAGCCTGGACAGTCGTCACTGATAAAAATTAATAATGTCATTATTATAAAAAAAAATACCTTTGGCTATTGCGTACATACCTTATATGGAGTCTTAGGCTAATTCTCACCTTTGTCATTGTAGGTTTTAGATTGACGGGATATTTTTAAACGGATTTCTTTTTAAACTCTTGTTATATATTTTGGAGAAACAGAGATGATGATGATGATGAGTTAAAGCTGATACGATGCATAATTCTACTTCATCTCTGTCAGGAATGATGACGGGTTATGATGATGGGTACATAGCTAGTCATTTCATAACGTCTTACTCACAGCTTATTTATATCTTTGACAATCCTCTTTTCTCTCTCAACAGCAGAAACTTTCACAAATTGTTTTCACGAAAAAAATTTTGCAAAATAAAATAATAAAGGGACTTTTAAAGTTTTAAAGCTAGTTGGAGTTGTTCCTCTCCTGGGCGAGGTCTTCCTGAGCTTTTACTCTTACCGCCATGTCATCGGCCTCCTTTTGTGTGTGCGCCTTTTTATAATAACGTGAAAGGAAAGTGAAGGTTTTTTTTACATTGCATCAGCAGCGCATACCAGAGAAAATACCTCAAAACCATAACAAGCTTCCCTTCTTCTCCTTCCCCCAACAACCAGAAACATTACGTTATTATTCGTTTCCCATATAAAAAACATATATGGTATATTTATTTAACCACCGCTGATATTGATTCAGCGTGAAGCACTCATCTCTCTCTCCGGAGGTCGGAGGAACTGACGACGGAGTTGTTGGTTTCTTTGGTGAAAGGCTGTTTCTTAAAGGCTGGCTTATTATAGATTTGATACAGCTCAGCAGCCCCACGTCCTCCTCATCCTCCATTTTCTTCCTGAGAAGATTCTTCTTCTCCGCCGTCTCCCGCATTACATAATGATGGTAATAATATCATCAAATCATATACATATTTATTTTCGGGGCAATATAAAATTACAAGTATGTATAAATTTTTATATAACTATTTTCTATATTATTTTTCATCTTCTCTCCATCCCTTATCATGATTCATGATGATTCCTTCGTCTGCTTCGATTCATGGCTGCTGCGGTCAGCAAAAGTCAACAGAAAACTTGTGTGCTCTCTGCATGGGCTGAGCCCCTAATAAAAATGTATTCCATTGGGGGGACGAGGGCATGGAGATATTATGATAGTTTGTGGAGGAATTCATGGTGGCATCACGTCTTCACTTGGCACTTAACCTCAGGTAGGCAGAGGAGCAAGATATATCGTTTGTTTGAGAGAGAGAGAGAATCCACTCACTCACTATTCCCTCATCTCCTCCAAAAAAAAACGGGGAAGAAGAAGAAGAAGAATTTTCATGCTGACAACGGAGAAATATATGCTTACACAACACACACACACAGGGAGAGAGATGGATAGATACATACGACCATACGACCACCACTTTTCTTTACTTTTCTTTGACCATGATCATCCTCTTCTTTTGAGTTGGCCTTCCTTCGACTCCTTTTAATTCATCTGGGGGAACAGTCGACAAGTTTGTATTGCACAGTGTGAGGCATTCTCTCTTTGCCTAGGCAGGGGGATCCCTCTCCGTCTTTTGACTTGACTTGACTTGTCTCTCTCGGGATTCTCCTCGTGTAAGTCAAGTTATTCGGGGAATGCATTTCATTCCCATATCCAGACCTCATCATCATCATCGTCATCATCTTATCATATTAGTATAATAAATACACTTCTCCTTCTTCCTTTTCTATAAAAATAAAATATTATTTTTTAATAATAATAGTGGAGAATGGATGGAGATTGCTGCATTTTACATGGATGAATAAATCAAAAGTCAAATTATCATTACAATTCCATTTTTATGAGAGCTCTTAAGCCCCCTAATTGCTTTCGCAGGGCGTTCCACTTCTCTCCCAAGTTTTTCGGGGAGGGTTATTATTAATTCATCTTTAATTACATCATGTTCCCCCCATACATACCTAACTACATATATGAAAGAGTATCATATGTGATGATGATGATGATGAAGATGATGATTCTCTTTTTCGTTTTTCAATCTAATCATCTGGCAAATCCATAGACTTCTTCTTTTCAAGTATGGTGGTGGTGGTAGCAGGTAGGTGGTAAAAGGTTATGCCAGTTTTCCACAAAAATCTTGGCATCCATCCCTGCATCCCATGCAATGATGCAATACTTAACATTATCATTATTACAAAGGGGAAACGTGTCCGAATAAAAATATCTCTGCAAACCGCATCCATCCCTTTGCAAGAAATTATTGCACACAACTTGACTGTTACTTTTTTTTGTTTCTCCCAAAAATATTTCTCATTCTTCGTATATTTTTTGTTTTGTTTTGATCGATCTATTCCCTACGTGAATGAATCATGTTGTTTTTTCTCCTTGGTCGGATGATCGGATTCTTCTTTATTCATGGGTGGATTGGACGGGGGCCAATTACGAATTTTATGTGATTATTTCTGTCTTTTATTGCTCTATACTAATACCGTATTAATTGGATAATGAATACATGGTTCGTTTTTTTTTCTACTGAGGTTGGATCTTGTCATTCCACTCATGGGCTAAAATGCATTAGAGGAGCTTGCAATCATTACGAATTCAAATATTCAAATGAAAGGGGAATGCAAAATGAAAATATTTAAAATTGCAAATTCCTCCCCAACCGACAAGGCCGTGAGCAAATAAATAATCATGAGCATGAGTCGTTTCCCTGAGGCAAAGTCAACAAGACTGAATCAACTTCTTTTTTTTTTGGAGGAATTGAAAAATTTTACCAAATGATCAAGCCAAGCCAGGTTTTAAGAAGTTGATGCTGATGATGAAGACCAAGCCATGCACTTTTTTTTCCAATGTTCCTATCTAATTCTGTCTTGTTCTCTCTTATTTTGACTCTCGGTCCGACCAAGCACCAAGTCCAGAAGTCAATCTATTAAAAAATGTGCACGCTATCTCTCAAGTCATTAACTTTTATTTTATTGGTTTTTGCTCCTCCGTCAAACCTCCTGTTTTTTTTATAATCTTGACCAATTTGCTCTGGGAGAATGTTTGAGTAGTGAAAACAGTTTTGTTGTGAGGACAGTGATTATTACCCTTGACCATTGTGTCTGTTTGGTGGTGGTGACTTTTCTTTTGTAGTTAGTTATTATCCTCATACACATCATCATCATTATTTGTAGAACTAGTCGATATAATATATTTGTTCCTCCCGGTTGGTTGTTGCTGTTCTTTTCTCCTTCTTCTTGTTCAAGAGGCATTGTTGGAGATGAGGAGGTTGTGTTTTTGTGGCGGAGCAGTTGAGCTGATGTTGATTGTTGCGAGGAATTATTTATTTACTTGTTTTTTAATGTTCCTTCTCAAACCTCATCACATCACTGAAGAAGTCATTTGTTTATGAGGGGGTATTATTTTTTTGTTTTAAATATTCTCTCACTGGGGATGACTGGAAGACAGGTGATGTGATGAGATGTCTCCTCGAGGAAGTATCATAATAGGTTTTACTCGGAAGAAAATATTATCTGGGATGATGGGTCAAGACGACCTTTTGCCTAGCTCATCCCTGTCAAAGTTAGACCCAGTTTATTGGAGAGGCCAGCCAGACTGCCACTTCACATCCGTCTTAACATCTTCTTAACAAATTTGCTTATATTTTACCGAAGCAAAAAACAATTGGAATTGATCCCTCAGATTTTCTTTGTACGGCTAGGGAAGTTACAGTGAATAGCCTTGACTCTGACATAACTTAGAGATTCGAAGAAATCGGGAAGCTAACGCTTGAAGCGTTATGATATCAACGGCATCATAACACATCATCCCAGAGGGGTAAATCAGGTAGCCAAATAAGCCTGGTAGTAGCTTCTGTGCTTCTTCTTTTTCATGGTGTAAAGTATATGGGAAGGGAAGACGGGGAACAGACGTTCCATCACCATCAACCCAACTTGATCCAGTTCATAAAAAAAGGGAATTAAAAGTTCAAGTTTTTTCCCCTCTTTTCTGTGACGTGACAGGTCATCTGCAAGATTTGCACCTGAACTTGAGCAATTAACATTTTCATTATTGTTAGGACCTGGGATGACTCAAACCAATATATATTTAAATGAGGGCTGGAAATGTTATAAAAAAATAGTTCATTTAAAAAAAACAAGATTTTTTTTTCACTCCGCAAATTGCTTCCGTGTGTGGTCGCTCGGCCATTGCTTTTTGGGATTGTTGTCATTTCACATTTTTCCACAATCAGTCCCTTCCAGAAAATTATGTTCAAATTCAAATTATTTCATTTTTGCGATGGATTGATGATTTTTTTGGACATTTTAATTTAGCTTCATTTACTTCACGCTCATTTAAATTTAAAGTGAGTATAGGATTTGATTTCACATGTCTGACTGCGATAAAAATGGAATATTTTTTTGTTGCTTACTCCACCTCATCATGAATGAATGACTCTTGTCATGCTTGACTTTTATTTATTCACTTTGCTAATTCTTAATTGGTAATTACCTTTGTAGGGAAATGTAGTCACAAACAACTTGCAAAACGGAGCATGAAACCATAGATAAAATTTGTGTACTGTCATTATATAGTCATGTCTTCTTATCACATTAAAAATAGGTATGTCACGTCACGTAACCTCCTCCGTCCTTGTCACTCGTCCATCCACGTTCGCTCCTCCACCAATCCACTCCACACCACACGGATTGAAATGAAATTCAATTTAAAAAAAAGTGTGCAAAGATTGTTTGCAATTTTTTGTACTCGACAAACAAACTGACATCCCAAAAGTCCTCCCATCATCATCAACATCCAACAACCCAATCCATTTCACATTGCTGAATTGTGTTTTTGCATTATGTAAAATAATTACAATTTTTTTTGCAACGCAACGTAAGCAAAAGTGTGCCTTCCCAACTTGTGTTGACACCTTGCTCCAATCCAAAATCTACAAATTATTGTTATAAGAATTAAATGCTAATGATAGTGGTCCGCATTATGTATTTATTTATTTATTATCATTTATCTTTATCATCGTCGTTGAACTTTTGTTGTCATTTGCATTTTACATTTTTTTCCTCTCCTGCTCGTGGCAAGGCGAAAAAAAAATCACTCGTTCAAGAGGAGAAGTAAAGTGTCGGAGTAAAAAAAAATATTAATGACATGAGAGGCTGTGCTGCTGCGCTTTTGGTTGCCTTAATTTTTCTTAGCACATTTCCAGTTTTCTTTTACATGATGGCAGAAAAATAAATGGTGATAAAAAGGTGGTCATAGACAGCTCAACTCATACATACATATTGATTCAACATTTTATTTTCAATTATCTTCGCTGTCAATGTAAAAGCTAGCTCATGAATGAGCGTAGAAAGATATATACAGTTTCCCCCTCTTGGTCTTCCATTTCCCTTTTCCAACACAATTATAATAAACATGCATAATTGGGATGATGATCAAAAAAGATATGAGCTGCTGCTTCTTTTTAACAATGCTAACACGGAGGCAGGCCTCCAAGTCCATCCAAGTATGAAAATGTGTGAAGATAACTAATTCCTCACCAGCCATATTTTAATTCTCTTTAACTGAAGTACATAATATCTCTAGAGAAAAAAAACTAATCAGTATAAAAAAACTGAACTATATACATAGTTGGATTGTTTGTTGGATGGATCCGCTCCTGCTCACCCCTTTCATCATTATAACGCGACCAGACAGAACATGGTAGAAAAAAATAGGAGTGGCATATATTACACTATTTTTCCCCAATAAAATGCACCTACTTATTATTATTATTATTATTGGGATTATTATTGATTTTTCATATATTCTTAATAAGGCTTGAGGAGCAAACCAATGATCCAAACTAGAAAGAAAGAGAGAATATATTCAACTAACTACCTTCAACTTATTGCATTTTAATAATTTATTTCGACTTGTATTCATTTTCAATTGGGTTGCTGGCTTTGGCTGCTCCTCCGGTTGATTTTGTAAATTTGTTTTTAAGAGAGGTGGTAGCAGCCAGGCTGTGCTATGCATGCCAGGATAAAATAAAATTGAATTAATTCTTGGGTCAGCTTGCTCAGCATTTATTGCACCAGCTCCCATCCCAACCCAACTGATGGTGACATTGAGGAGAAATTATGAGGTGAATCAAGAGAATCGAGTTTGTTAAAACTAATTGACATAGCCATATATAAAGAACTCACAGGATGGTTAGGCTAGTGGCTGAGAAAAAAGTGAAGTAGCAGTAGGAGCAGCAGCAGCAGCAGTAAACTATCTAGAGCAAGTTTCCCTGAAAGATTGCCACTTGGTTTGGTTCTTGAATTGAATGAGAGGAATCAATGAATATGAAATGAGAATCAATTTGATGATGATGATGATGCTGCTGACTCTCCACCACTTCATATATAATTTGTTACTTGGGTTGTCGAACGGAGATCATTTTTTTTTTGGATTATGTAGATGAGAAGGAATGAAAGGTGTGTGTGTGTGGAGGGAGGTAGTAGCTATGAGCCTCACTAGCTTCCACTTCTCGAACTCCCATCCCAAGAAACACCAGCTCACTCTGGCTATTGTGCAAAGTGGAGTGGAGTGAATTTTTGTTGTTGTTTATTTGATGGTGGGACTGATAAACCCTTCATGATCGTAATTATGACAACCGCGAGGCGAGGAGGGTATCTATCGATACTCATGTTCCTCCTTTCCCTCTAGTTTTTTTTATCAAAAATTAATAGAATTAGCTACTGCTACTACCTCTTCGATCTAACTGACTAATGACCTATTCCTCGTTTTTTTTTGTATTTTCTTGCAGGTAAAAATCTGGTTCCAAAACCGGAGGGCCAAAGCCAAAAGACTTCAGGAGGCGGAGATAGAGAAGCTTCGCCTCGCCGCGGCGAGACCCTTGTTACCACCATCCTTGGGAGGACTCCTTCCCCCCGTGGGTCCCTTCCCAGGCCATCCCAACTCATTACTGGCGAGAGCACCCCACCTCAATGCCGCGTTTAGCTTGAACTCTCTACTCAATCCCAAGATGTAAAGAAATGGAGGGGCATTTTACATTTTTTTCCTCCCTTAGTATTAATTACTTTATTTCTATTCATCCTCCATATAACTAAAAAAAAAAGCAAATTTCATTTGATATGTAGGTAAAAAAAATAATGAAAAAAATGTATATTATGTGCCCAAACAAAACAATACAGATATCTATACAACCATCCGTAAACAGAGAGAAAGAGAGAGAGAAGTGAAGTAAGTGAAAAAAGAACAGAACAATTTTACTCTCCTCATTCATCCCCCTTCATTCATCATCCTCCTTGGAGTATTCTGACTGTATCTAAAAAAACAGCAAAACGTTTTACCACTCCAGCATAAAAACAAATCGACCTACCTATAATATTATTATTAAATTATTAATATTAGTACGTTTGCGTGGAAAAAAAATGGATAATGTGTACTTTAACTAGGCATCATCATCATCACAATTTAGAGTTAAATTAAATTTTTAGAAAAATATATAAATTATATATAATATATTTGCTAGTGCTCGCTCCCTCGCTCTCATCTCGTTACAGCAACAAAAAAATAACTCATCATTACATTGTTACGGTAAAGAAGAAGAAAAAAGAAGGAAATGCAACGGTTATATGCGCCACCAACCAAACCAATATTTATCCAGCGTCGCCCTCAACGTCGTCATCATCATCATCATCATGATCCTCCTCTGCAGCAACAAAGTCCTCTCAGATGACATGGTTTATACTAATTAAGTAGATTTTTTTTGCATGATTGTCATTCATTCAAAAATGATCAGTTTTCCTATTAATTCCCCCAGTGCAGTTGTCATTTCATATAGGAGCCCGTCAGTTCATGTTTGTTGCTAATTATGATAATGATGATGATGCGATCCAGTTATGAATTTACTTGTTTTTGTTCTCTCTGCCATGTTTTTTTAGCAATTGTTTTAATAATTTAAGAATAGCATAATAAATAATAACTGAATATAATATGTATGTATATTACTTATAGAGACACGAAGTGTATCTCGGAAGCACGAGTTGGTTTTTTTTACTACTTTAAACCTTCGGATACTCATCTTGATGTATTTAAAAGTGTACAATAAATATGAAAGTGAAAAAGTTCGAGAAGGAGAAATGAATCGTTAAGAAAAAATGCGTTCTGGTGGAAAAACAGGCATATTACCTATATATAATATTTAATAAAAAAAACTATCCTAATTTGCATAAATTATATACGTATGTGCAGCTAATTTATATAAACGTATGACATGATATGATATGATATGATAAGGATGTATAACTTAAATAGCAGGGAAGTGAACAAACAAATTTACTCGTCTAAATTTTAAAGGAACGAATTTAGTCTCGACTTTTAATTTGTAGAAGAAGGAGGAGAAGGATACATAAAATACAACTGTTATGCTTAAACGAACCGAGAGGGAAGAGAAGAAGAAGAAAAAAAGGAATTAAATGTGGAAATTGATTTTAAAAAAGAAACAAGATTGAGCCGTTCGTTGTACTGACCATAATCATTTATTTCATCTGGAACATAACTAATTCATTCAACAAATCAATCATCATTGGAAAAGGATTACCGTAGAAAAAAAATATTGCAAAAAATTGGCATCCGTGCAAACATAAAATTGCATAAAATAATTTTTTTTTGCTGTATTCGGTTTTTATTTTCAAAAACCATCCACAAATCAGTCAATGTTATGGCCTTTTCATATATAAATTGTATTATTAAAAATATAACCCGTTTAATTAAAATCATTGCAAATTAGTAGTAACGCATTTAGTCGTTGAGTTTTTCGACAACATTTTCTCCCCGATCGAGGGATTGTTTTCCATCAAGATCAACAATCAACCTACAATATAAGGGCCATTAACAGGATTTGCGTAGCCTTTCAACTTTCAACCTTTCCCGGCATAAACTAGTCATAATATCTCCTTTTTTATTCATTTTTTTTTAAATTTTACCTTTTTCATAAAAAACAACAAAGCCTTCTTTTATTCATCATCATATCATTATCATCATCATTATCAAAGGAAATACCGATTTTGGGTATGTAAAAAAAATGATTTAAGAGGATTAGCATGATGATTCTCCCCCCAAAAGCATTTAAGTCTATCAAAGGGAATGCAGATTATAATTAATTATATGTTGTTGTACCCACTGTACTCTGCCAGCCTCCTCCTTTTGACATGATGACAACCGCCTTGAAACATGAAAATGTCATAATAAAACTAATATATTTCCCCCAAGTGTAGCTATGCATATTCACCCATAATTACGTTATATAATAATGAGACTCCCTCCGCCTCCTCCTCATAATCATCCATTACAACTAAATCAAAAGGATATCCATCACTCTCGTTATTTATGGCTGTCTCCGACCCAGAGGAACATTATGAAGTTTAGACATCATCATTAAAAAAAATTATTCAGGGAAAAAAAATTATACATAGGTAATAATAAAGCTCCGCATAAATAATACGAAGTAATTTTTTTATGAGCTGAAAGTATTTAGCTAAAACATTGAATCCTTTATATAAACAACACATTACACAGTTACTAGGATGAAAATAAAAAATGATTTTGGCCAATAAATATAAAAAGAAGGTGTGCGTCCATACTGGCTGTCATCGTCGCTATTATTATTATAAGCTGGGTCGTAATTTTTGTTTTATTTATTTCGTGCATCATCATCATTATCATCATTCCCATCATCATCATTAGCACTTTTCTAAACGGGAATTTATGAGGGGGGGGAGATGAGCGAGGAAGGATTCGGAATGGCAACAGTCAGCACAAATGCTCGAGCAAAGAAGGAGTATCACACACGGAGACGCGGAGGACATTGCATTGCGCAGGGAGAAAAGAAAATTTACAATAAAAAAAACTCTACCAACGGCATCCACACTCTTGACTCAACCCAAAATCAAAAGTAAGTAGGTAGCTGATATACTAATAGGTATGTACATATTTGAATACGGTGCAGCCAAAGGATGGTCATGTGAAGGGAAATTCATCAGATCCATATTCAACTTTTCCATGTAATAAGTGCTCTATAATGTGTTCCACGGAAGAAGGTATTTTGCTATAACAATATTTCTTAAATGTAGTTTCAAAATGCACAAAAAAAATTTGTAGCGAGTGAACGCCGCTTTGGATAAGAAAGTGCTGAAATCGTGTACTGTTTATAGTTAGATGTTTCATATTTGCGTGCCTACTCGAGGTTTAAATTAAAGAAAACATTTTGCAGCATGTTAATATTCCGTTTAATTTAATTATCTCAAAAAAAAAACATTTCCATTTTGTTGGCAAGGAATTAAGTATATTTGTTCTGATCAATGGGCTTAGCTTATGACTCCCATCTGTCAAAAATTTGTTTGCATTCCCCTTCCCCATAACTGACAGAATATGCACATTTATAGCTTTCTTGGCAAATATATTCTGACGGGGGCTGTCCTTTGATGACACATTCAAATAAATTTCGCTCGTGAATAATCTCAAGGGAAAATTAAGAAAAATCTTCATAGCTAAGTACTATCCCACACATACTTTCATGCGCGTTTGTAAATATAAAGTCACGTAATTCCAATTTGACTTACTTCTGCACTAATAATGAACGACAAGTCCGCGTAAATTAAGGGGTTAGTAATTAGATAGCCAGCCAGATAACATTACTTATCTACTTGGAAAATCCTCAAATACCTAAAAAAAAATCTCCCTATTTATAAGACACTTAAGTAATTACGTTAATTACAAGGATATCCACGCAAGCTAATCAATCATTTAGCTAATAAATGATTAGTAATTACGGTGGACGAGGAAAAATGAAAACTGTTCATGCTTCTTACATTGCATCGACGATAATGAGGAGGAGGAGGACGGACGGACGGAACTAGCCAGCAATTTTTTTATGACGGTAAAAGTTTTTTCAATGCATATATTTTTGTCTGGCCCAGCTTCACTCAAGCAAATCTCATACATCCGTTTAAAAAAATATATATTCTTTTTTTTTGTAAATAAATTTTACGAGGACGAAAAGGAATCTTCATCTGATTGAATGAATAAATTAAAAGCTTCAAGAAAAATACGTTTGTGGTAAATAATTTTATAGAAAAAAGAGCCCAAAAAAAACTAGCCTTACAAGAACCTGATGATTCATTCAAAAATTGTGACGGAAGCTTTCAAGAAAAGTACTTACCTATGCATAGGTCAGTTACAACATTAAGCTTTTAGAACAATTATTACCAATCAAGTCCATTTGAGAAATCATTAATTTGCTTGGCCATTACCATGCCGTTATTTCAAAAGGTTAATGAAACTTTTAGTGAGTTTGAATAAAAAGATTCAAAGTTTCTTAAGTTGGACAAGACAAAGTTGTTTTTTTTAAAGAAAAGGG
>JAQGAI010002291.1:0-12604 GCA_034696905.1 Lepidocyrtus violaceus
CGATTATGCAGTAAAAAATTGGTAAGTGTTCATCAGTATGTTAAAGCTAAGGTAGCTTTCTTCAGCGGTATCATTGCTAAAAGTGAAACACCAACTTTGTCTCCAATGAATTGCATAATTCTCGAATCTCGAGTCCAACAAAAGCTGTAGGATTATGCATCCCGCAGTTGGGACAAAAATGGTTTTTAATTAATTAATTTTCCAAAGTTCTAACTTCCGTTGTCCCGTTTCATGTGATGTGTTTTCTTTGCGAAAATGCAAAATAGGGGTATTGTACTGTTGTGAGTCATGTCATGTGTCATGTCCAACATAATAATAAGCAACATTAGCAGCCACTCATTACTTATGTATCTCGCGTCTAGGAGATGCGGAAACGGGTCACATTTTTACTACTGTGGAACTACACAGCCGACACCAACTCATCCAAGTGCGTCATTTGTCTGATCTGAACATGTCGTGTGAGATCCATGTTGTACTTTGTCCATTTTCATGGCTTATTCACCGCAATAGGCTGAAGGCGTAAATACGGTTTGATGAGTGAAAGCATCATATTTAATGTTATGCATTGAAACTCAACATTTTCTCCCAACAACAACAACAACCGGAGTGGGAAGACAAAATATAATTATTGGAAGTGAATATATTTATCCGTGTTTACTGTAATTTGCCATAATTGCGAAGATTATCATCATCAATATAATCATACTGCATGAGATTAATATGACGTTGGTTGAGTGTGTGGTTATGTAGTGATGATTGTAGCTGTTACAATGGAACTATTGCATGACATATGACACTCGATTCATCTTCCGTTGACATTAAAATTCCCAGCCAGCGCATTCCCTGTAATGAGATATGCCCGTTTAGGGTGAAGTCTACCCGGAAGCTATTTTTATTTCGCTGTACACAAACAAAAACAACTCGTGATGCATCACATTGCGCATGAACAAGATAGAAAGTTATTTGTCAATGAGTTTTGTGCAGAGTTTATGATGAATTATTATTTTTGCACATTTAATACTAATAATTCCGTTTTTCTCCTGAGAATTCATGCAACGCTGTCCATCAATAACTTCTCCAGCCCTAAATATTCGATTTTTTTTATGAATGCTCAGAATAAGAGGATTGAAAAATTGTGTACGAAGTCCAACGTTATTTTCCAGATTCAGCTCCACCCACAATATTTAATTGTGCAGGGTGATAGTGATAAAAGAATATATGTTTCATTTTAACTATTGATACTATGCTGCCAGTCAGGTATGAGACAAAGGACAATTTTAGGTAACTATTTTCTAAAGGAACAATGTGAGTGGGCAAGTAGGTAGGTAATTTGTTTTGTTACTTTCAAAGGGGCACGACGAATCACACCAACGCAAATAACTGAAGGCATAGACACGTGCATAACTGTTTCCGACAATCGATTTCCAAACTTGAAAAAGCTACGAGTACTTACATGAAAAGCATAGATTCATGCATGTTTTTTTTGCACAAAGGATTCGCCCCAACTATCTTTGTCTATCGCGCTTTTAATTGAAGTTTTGAAAATCTATTATAAATTTTCTCTCATTTACCTTATCGTGCTGTATTAGACATTCTTCATGTTACAACCAATAGCACTAACAGTAATCGGTTTTACTAAAAAATTTTTTTAGTAAAATTCACTTTTTTTAGTGAAGAAATGCCCAATTTTTTAAAAATAAAGTCCATTTTTCTAGAACGGACAGTTGTTTTCAGTTTGGATGATGAGTTTTTGACGTGTCCCGATTAACTTTCCATGCTCATTTATCACGATATAAAAGTCGCAAATTGTATTCAATGGGAAACTTTCCGGGAATAAGCTGTGGATGAAGGCTGAAGTACTTCTTCTGATGAATGCTTGACGAAGTTGGAGGCACCCGCCCGTTTACCTATTTACAAGAAACAATGTTGAAGGCTGTTGTCACCATTGATTTCTATTACGTCCTAAATTCCCTCCAAGAAGCTTAAGCCAAAAGAAGGGGAAAAAATCTTTCCAGTTTTAAACTTTCCAATATGTACTCAGCATGGTAAACGACGTCAATTTACATAATACATGTATGTATAGTGCTGCACAAAAAAAAACTTTCTCAGCCAAACAGTTCCTCCTAAACTAACTTTTTCGCAACTGCTTAAGAGATACTTAAGCCATATTGTATTCATGAAGTGGAGTTTCCGCTGGAAGCAGTATTGAATGGTTGGAAAGTTTTTTTTCTTGCTTCATTTCCGAAGTTTCCAGAAGGGCAGATGGAGGAATAGGCAACAAGAAACGGTTCAATACATTTGTATAGATGGGGAGAAAAGTGATTTGCTTTTTTTCTACAGTTCACCATAAATCAATCAGTTATTTTATCGTGGAGCTTGCAAAAAAAAATCCCTTCCTTTTCCAACTCCATTAAATGTAGATGCAATGGTGTTCATTTGTTCCATGTTCTATAAGCGAAAAAAAAGTTTCGTTTTACTTGAAGTAATGTTTAAAGCTTTATTTCAGGGTCTTTTCAGAAGCAACCTACCTAAGTTTAAAAAAAACGTTGCCAATGCTCGTATATTTCTTAAGTGTAGTATCTCCCTCATCGCAGTAATTCAGCCACTGCTAATGAAAAACATATTATACAAGATTCTGACATAGTAGTTAATTATATTTTTTTAAAGTTCAACAAAAACAGTTTTATGCGTTCTTAAATGTTCCCTTGGGTTTAAGTATCCCTATTTTAGAATGGGCTATGAGAAAGAAAACATTATTTCTTCTGTGGTCGTTCCCATATCTGTGTTACGCAATTGAATCTGTAAAATGTATTTTAAGAGTGGGGGGAGTTTTTTTTGCTAACGTACATGAACATTTGTAGGAAAATTTTAATGCAAATTTGGATGCGTAGTCGGAGGAGAGGAGTGGGAAAACTTTGTAACTATTTGTTTTTCCGTCAAGTATCATTAGAAAGTAAAATTTCTTCCCCATTTTAAACTCTAGTTGCTCTCTATTTGACAATACCAAACAATATAATGCACGTTGAGTTGAGTCATTATGTTTTTGCAAGTCTACATCTTGCATGTATTATGTAGAAAGCAGAAATGAATAGAGAATGAAGTATGTAGTAGCAGTGGGGCTTAAGGCAGCTGTAGGATTCTTTCCCGGGGATGGTAAATTCATGAACAACAAAAACAGTTAATTCTTTCCAGTGGATTCCCACACAATGCTAGATAGTTGCCTGGAACCCATTAGCAGAGTAGCTTTTTTATTATCATAGCTGATTACTTGGATATGATTACATGCTCTTTGTTAATTACATTTTTACATGGTCAGTAGTAGTGGGTATGTCAATGATGCGATTTCCACTACAGTATATAGGTAGTAAGTAGTAGTGTGCCATATTAATGCAAAACTGAAATTGACTGCTGGACAGCCACTTGTCTATTTAAAGGGCAAACACACACAAACAATGATCTCCAGCTTTAGAGAGTTCTTCTTGCACTGGCTTGTGATTTTTAAAGCCTTTTTATTCACCCTTATCGTTTGACAACAACATTCGTTTCGTTCCTTTGCCACAGCTTCATGTAAACTACTTGTTTGGGTAGTTTTGAATACGGTGTAGAATTATCGGATAAGGGAAGCTGTTTAGCTGGGAGTCGAGATATGACGTGTCTTCTACAGGAAGTGTATTTAAATGCAGAAAAAAATAATTAGCCAATCAGCTCATATTAAATTTACCACTGCGTCTGTTGGGATCAGACGGTGCTATCTTCATTGGATAAATAATTGGTCGGCTCCAATTTGCTCAAAATCTCCGTCGTATTTTTTGCAACTCGACCAACACCTAAAAATCTTTCCTTATGGGGGTGGGGTAAGTGAAAAGCTGTACGCGATGATAATACAATGATGATGATGATGGCCTCCAGTGACATTAGTCTATGGTCAATGTATTTTTCATTCCACCAAGAAAGACAGCAAAGGAAAAACTTTTTTATTGAAGGAATTACAATATTTTCTCGTTTACTGTGGGGATGGGAGAAGTAAGGCATACCACATCCCTCCCTCCACAGCGGTGTTATCTCTGGACCGTTAGCGCACATCCATTCTATATACCTAGGAAGCCTGCCTAAGCTGTATTTACACTACACTCTCATCACTACTTAAATAAATATAGCTATACTTACACTATCTATGTCAGTGTAAAGCTGCGAATTTGAAAGTGTGAGCAGGTATTTACTCCAAAGCTTTTACTTTGCTCGCATGGTGCAGCAGGGAAAAAGAGCTTCCGGCAGTTTTCAAGTTTCCTGTTACTTTCTCTAATGTTCAATCTATGTTGGATGTAGCGTATGAAAAAATGTGTGTTGGAGCTTGAGCTTCAGCATCAGCATCAGAGAAAAAGTCAGTAGCTAAAGTTTGGGTATCAAGTAAGTATAAAGAGTGCTTAAAGGATTTTGCAGCGGGGAAAAAATACTTTAGGTCAACCCAGACACTTCCATTTTGGAAAAATGTTTACTTTCCCTAACTGTGGCTATTACGTTCACTATTGAATTCGCATGGGATGGTTGTTTGGCGGTTGTTTGTGTGAAATCATAAAAAAAGAACTTTTTTCCAGAGGAAAAAAACTAAACCAAACTAAATCCAGTAAACTTGAGAATATAAAAGCTAATGATGCCGTTGATCTGTTCCATTGACGAGGGTAGACAGAGAGCAAACTCGGAGTAGTAGTACTAGTTACTTGTACATTCCTCTCACAACAACAACAACAACGCGTACATAACTAGTTAAAGCTAGTTACTTGTATGTTCAGCCAGCCACAATTTTATAAGTATGGAATGATTTTTTTTTGCGTATGGAATAAAGACGACATGGCTTCCAATTGTTATTCCAATAGAGTAATGAATGTCCTGTGTCAGTCGGATTTCTTCTCGAAAGACAAAGATAATGGGCTAGGCTCTTATTTTTGTTGTGCAAACTCTCGACTCTCGACAGACTTGTATTAGTATTCTTGAAAACTTTTTGGTATTGAAGCAGTCGCTTGACTTGGCTCGTGAATAATGGCACTGAAATGGGGTATCCTGAGCTGTGGAAAGATCAGCAGTGACTTCGTCGCCGGATTGACGGCCTACACGGCAGATCAGCATAGAGTAGTAGCTTGTGCGGCAAGATCTGTGGAGTCAGCGAAGGAGTTTGCGGATAAGAACGGTATTCCAAAAGCTTACGGATCTTATGAGGAGCTTGTCAAGGATCCGGAGGTTCAGGTGGCCTACGTTGGATCGGTAAACAATCAGCATCTGCCGTTGGCTAAGTTGGCCATGGAGAATGGGAAGCATGTGCTGGTGGAGAAGCCGATGGGGATCAATGTTCGGGAAACTCGGGAAATGGTGGAGTGTGCGAGGAAGAATAAAGTGTTCTTGATGGAGGTATGCCAGATGTCATATTGTCCTCATCACTAACTAGAAACTAGTCAGCGTGCAAATTATAATTTTCTGGAAACTATCTTTGATTTTGTGCAGGGTGTTTGGAGCCGCTTCTTTCCAGGATACAAACGACTGCGTGAAGAACTTGGGAAAGGATCTATCGGAGACATTGTCCAGGTCGTCTGTACTTTTGGAACCTTGTTGACCCATAAGGATAGATGTCGGTATGTTTTACTCAAGCTATTTATGTTTATGTTGATTTATGTCCTTAAGTGGAAGGTCATGGAATAAGGCAATTTTTTTTTAGTTTAAAGGAACTTGGCGGAGGTACAATCTTGGACATTGGAATCTACAACGTCCAGTTCGTCTCATTAGTGATGGGAGGGGAGAAGCCAGAAAAAATCATCGCCGGAGGGATATTAAATGAGGATGGCGTTGACAATGGCACAAGTACAACACTCATCTACCCGAACAATAAAGTGGCGACCATTGTCTCGAGTGGATGCTGCAAAATGGAAAATGCTGCCTACGTTTATGGTACAAAAGGATTTCTGAAGGTAGGCTGAAAACCTTGCAATTAATTAATTAAACTTTTAATTGTTTTAACACAACAGTTATTCTATTTCATTTTATAACGTTTAACCATTTTTAAATTCAACCTGTACTCGTTTGTTTTCTGCTGTAAAGGTCCCTGCCCCATTCTGGTGTCCTATCATGCTCGTCACCCCCTCTGGCACGGAGAACTTTGACCTTCCAAAGATCAAAAAACCTGTTCATTATGGGAATAGCGAAGGACTCGCATATGAAGCCGAGGAAGTGCGGAGGTGCCTAAATGAGGGCTTGTTGGAAAGTCCACTGATGACCCTGGACGAAACAGTGCTTATGGCTGAAATCATGGAGAGCATCAGAAAGCAGATCGGGGTGGTCTACTTGCAAGATAAATGATAAAAAATAGCAGCATTATTAGAAGTACAAAAAATCGTTGTTTCAATATTTGTAGACTGCTTTAAATTGACTGTTGAGCAACACTTTCCTGAATTGAAATTGAGCCGTAATTAAAATATAAAATTCGCAAAACCTTACTTTGTGTATAAAGCTAACTTTTATTTTGCGTTTTATCAAGGTTTTTTTTATACTGACTGATGATGGCTGATCCATAATGATGCCCGTTAGATTAGACTGCATAATGAAAATTATATATAACGTCATCAAATGATTGATACATCATACATCTGCCTGCCTTGATTTTGAAAACTGTAAAATAGCCAGCGTAAAGTCGTAAACTTGCACGCACATTTTAGATCACTTCTCTGTCTCGTACTATATGTCCGTACAGCATCACGAATTAATCATTGGCGTGCCGAGCGGTGCTCCCCCAACATCCGGTCAATAATGAGGTCCATGTACTTGAATTTATTGCATCCATAACGGTTTCAGTTTCAATTATGTTTACATGTACCTGGAATGGGAGTGCCATTAAATTGTACCAAATTCGAAAATGCGAAGAATGATTAATGAAACAGAATCGAAAGTACAGCAGGCAAGCCACATCTTATTTCCGTTTTCTGTGCCTGCCTGACTGGAAGATATTTTTGGGGCTACTTGATATTTTGCTGATTTCTGCAGTTTTTTTTCACTTCCAGTTTTCTGTTCATCTATTTTTGGAGAGATCGAATTTTTGGGAGATGAGGGGAATGTGATGTGAGTGATTGGAACATTTGTGCTCAGTTCCAACAATCAAAAAAATGTGTTCTGCCATGAGGACGTTGACTTAGACAATTGAAAGGATGTCGAAAGTGGAGTGCACAGTTCCAGACATGGGCCTGTCTATTTTGATAATAGGCTTGTTGACATCCGGCTTTCCTAACGGGAACTGTCAACTGGTCTCGGCGAACATTCTCAGCTCCCAAGATCCCAATTGTCCGGGAACGTGCACTACCATCCTCCTCTGTAAAGCTATGAATGGGAGAATGAATGGGATTTGCATGGATGGGAAAGTATGCTGTGGGGCCAGCGGAGGTATAAGTAACGCAAAATTTACAAATCTACAAAAATAGACAGTATTTTCCAGAATTAGAATTTAAAGATATTTGTGCCGGTTTTAATAAGGTTTCAATATGCCTACCACCGGAAGTTGTGGGTCATCCGTCGTAGCCAACAAGGTCTCCAACTTTCGATCTCCAAATTATCCTGTATACTCTGGCGGAACGTTGATATGCGAATTTAAGCTACAGCTCAATCCTGCCACTATCGGAATCAGGTATGAGCCAAAAAAACAGTTTCGATAAGCGTCAACTTAACTTTTAAATACCCTACAAGCAAGCCTGATTCCAATATCTAATTTTACGCCCAGGGTCGACTTTTTGGACCTCCAACTCCCAACTGTACCTTCAAATCCCATGAATTTTTATGAGACCCCCACTCCTATCTGCGATTCGGATTTCCTCATCTTTAGAGGTTTTTCCGGTTGGTCACCCGATTTCCGATGTGGGAACTTGACCGGCTACTCACGTAAAAACTTAATTAAGCATATATCTAAATGAAGTCAGTAAAAAAAAATTTATTATTATTATTGATACAATTTTTCTACTCTTCTACTTATCAGTGATGTTCGAAAGGGAAACCGGCCAGCCAAGTCTATCCGCCATTTTTGTCATGGCCAGCAAGCGGTATCGCTGGAGTATTCTGTTCACAGAAATGTACTATAATGAAGTGGAATCTTTGGGTTAGTTAGTTAATCAGAACCAAAATTAGGAATTGTCTGTCACATATTTTTAAGTACAAGCAATTAATTAGCCTTTAAAATAATTGGATTCTTTTAACGACAGACTATTCCCTTCGGAATGCAGCCATGAACAATAACCAGAACAGTCACAAAAAGCAGTGGATCTGGTATCCTTCCGCAGGACTAAATCTTCCCTTGTCGCCCATAACCGCAGACTCCCCTGGATTTCCATATTACCACTTAACCCCACCGTCATGGCATATCGTTCATCCCCTTTTGAATCGAAGGGTCTTAAATTTTAACTCGTCTGAGGTGGAATTTATAAATGGTACAAGTGCACTATTCAATTCAACTTTAACAACCGAGATTGATGACAATGATGATGACCCTGGAGTGTTATCAAGGATCGTTGGTGGTGTGGATGCAAAGCCTAACTCTGTCCCGTGGCAGGTTTCGTTACAGTTAATTCCCAAGATGGAAACCGAACTGTGTGGAAGAACAAAGAACATTAGTGCTCATTTTTGTGGAGGGAGCATTATTGGAGAACGGACTATTCTTACTGCATCACATTGTTTCTTCTCCTCGTAAGTCTGCTAACTATTATATTTAACTATTCTTTAGTCTTCATTAGTTTCTCAAATAAATGTACAGTTTAATATTAAATCAGATCCAAGTACTCCCACCCGCTACTTCCGGTGGACGAACTAAAAGTAGTAGTTGGGGAACATGACCTATGCGTGGAAAATGAAGTGGCGTCAACTCGGGAGTACACAATCGCCCGAATAGTTCTTCACTATAACTATGTGGAAAGTGATGTACTAAATGACATCGCCATGATTCACCTCACTAAGCCCATAATATTTAATCAAAATGTTCACAAGATAAATCTGGCGGATGAGAATACAAAGTTGGAGGCACTGAAGCCGATGCTATCTGGATGGGGCTCGTTGGGTGTCGAAGAAAATTCGACGTATCCATCCGTCCTACAGCAGACATCTAATCTACACTTATTTAGTAAAAAAGAATGCCAAAATTTTCAACGGGAATTCTTAGACTACGTCGTCCCTGACTATGAGCTCACTGGAAAGTACAATGGGGCATTTGACAGTGGTATTTGTACTATATCCACGGATAACTTGACGGAAGCTGGGTTTGGAGATAGCGGAGGTCCACTGTCTGGGACCCCGTCCGGGGGCGGAGCTCCCCTTCTTATAGGAATTGTAAGTCATATGAGACCACACACAGATCCAAACACAAATTCTGAATTTCATCTAAACTATTTTGTAAGGGTATCCAGCTATAGGAAGTGGATTCTAATGTCGATGTTGACGCATTAGCTCAGACCTTTCTTATACATTACTTGATTTAGAAAATGCTAGACTAATAAAATTAATTGGATATTTTACAGAGTAAAAAAAGTATTCAGCTTTTATAAGTTTATTTCGTAGGTTTTATCATAAAATTGGAAGTATCGTAACTTGATTAAAATACTAAGCACTGTGCAACAAAAATTAAAATGCTATCAAATTGCTTATATAACAGTTTAAGAGGAAGTAGATAGGTACGAATACCTAAAAAGTATACTATAAAAATAAAATATTTGCTACGCCTCCTCCCTCCACCCTCGAAAGATAAGATAAAACTGAATAGTGTTTGACAACCAACTAAATTGGAATTCTAAAACACTCATAAAAAATCAACAAAGACAAATCACATTTACTAACAACTTGGCTAGATTTCCTAGTCCACTTCCATTGGTTGATCCGCTGTAGAAGCAGCTGGAGCTTCTGCTGTTTCATTTTCTGGTTCTGACAGTTGCTGCAGCATCATTCTCATTCGTCGCTGTAGGCACCTATTATGCTGGAACTTCCGCTTGACGCGTTCCTTACGATACTCCGTTTTGAAGCTTGAGCAATTGGGAACGACACAATTCACTTTTGTACAAAACTTTGCGTGCCCTTTGAGAATTTGGAATAGAGGACGGCATTTCTCGCACTTTTGGTCGGATGCTCTTTCACATGCCTATAAACAAAACAAAAAATATAGTTGTACATTCGACCGGTTTTCAGACATGTAAGAAAGAAACTTGCGTAATAGACGAGGAGAAAGACCATACTATAGTACATATTGGTGATTTACCTTCGCATGTGTCATTAAAGACTGGAACTGGTTACATGGTCCATACTTGCAATCTTCATTTTTGCATTTCACAGCATGAATCACACCTTCTACCAAAGCATGTTTGTATTGAACCATTTTTACCACGGGCTGACTTTCTTTTTTGGACTCAATCGGAACCATCTCGTGAATGTGTCGTTCAATGTCTTGGCAAGTTCCACACATGTCTAGTGAATTGCAGTCCACACATCTGAACCTATTATAATAATACCCACAAACAGATGGAATATTAGAAAAATATATATAAGGTTTGAACTTGTAACTCTAAATATTGAAAATAAAATATATAACTGCTCACCCTTTAGTAAAATGCAAATTGCAACTGGAGCACATAAATACATTTTGATCATCCGGATGACTCAGTTCAAACAATACAAGCATTGTTGAGAACATTGCCCTTCTGTAAGAAGAAAACTCGTAATGCCTTTCCATTGCTACGGATAGTAATCCATCTCGACCATCCATCAAATCCGTGTATATCAGGAAGTCAGCATCTTCGGTTTCCTGCATCTATTTACAAAAGCAAGTGCCATTTTAAATTACAATTCTTCATTTTACTAGTGCAAGATGAAAAAGCAAAATCGCATAACAATCTCTTATAACTTTACCTGCAATTTCGTAATGGATTCCGGTGTATTGAGCAATACAACAAGAAATGAGTCCTGATGCCGCTTAATAACATTGATCATTTTTGTTGGTAAATCTTTTGCCACGGAATGGCTCATCCTTTTAAATGTCTTCTTCGGTTTCTTCTTCAACCGTGAATCCGGTCCCGTTCCAGCCTGTGGTAGAGCGACCTCCGCTTCTTTCTTCTTCTCTTCCTCCTTTTCCTTGTCAATGTCTTTGAGAGAATCGTCGAGGATCAAGGGCCAGAAATCCCCTTCAAAATACGGCAACTCGTCAACCGGATGTAAGTTCTCATCGATTACGTACTTGTGAAGATTCTTAAACTCCAGTACAGTACCCTCTTCTTGACCCTTTCTTAAAATGCTTTTATACCATTCTTGTAAGCGGCCTGGTTGTGGAATTTTCTGTTCTGGTGGATGACAATGGAATATGTAGTCATCGTCATTGCCGGGTGGACAAGCCCAAATATGAACCGTGAGGAATCCCCGCTGTTTTATGTAGCTCAGATATCCCAGTAAGATTTCTCGGTAAATACTTGTTCTATGTTCCCGTGGTCGAAAGTACTGCACAGAGTCTAAGTATCCTATGTAAACTCTTCGACTGTTTGGATGAGGACAATCCGAACCATACTCTTGAACGTGCATTCCAAAGAAACTAACTTCGTGACCTTCCAATTTTAGAAACGCAAAAATAGCCTTCGCCCTGTAAAAATCAAATTATGTATATTGTAATTTGAGGGTTTGGAATTACGATACATTTCATTATTAGGTAATTAGTAATTAACTAAACAAAATAGAAATGGAAAATAGAAACCTGAATGGAAATCCCTCTCGGTCCGGATTTCTTGCTTTCATCAAAGGTTTCAGTTCAGCCATCCTATCCCGTATAGACACGACGCGTATTGTAACGTTAATATCCAAAGCGCCACTTCGAGTGAGATAATTATTGACACGATTTTCGATGTAATCGCTGAGAAAAGTCTGAGGCAAACTGTCTGCGTTTAAAGTAGGTTTAATATGCATCAGAGAAGTTGGAGTGCGGCAATTTTCACATTGAAACCTATAGGTAATTTTTTAAAACCAAGTAATAATCAATAACTCAGGGATAATGATATCAGAAAGGTTGAATTTTTACACAAAGTAAGGATATATTATTACCCTCCAGGCCAAAAATCGTCCAAATACATAGCACAGATCTGGTGAATGATTCGTCCGCACTTTTTACAAGGAACAAATGGCTCTGGTTCTAGATGATCGTTTCTCACAAGGATAAATTCGTCTTTGCTTACGGTTCTGAAAATCCAAATCCATATATAAACTTTGCCTTATAAATACGAGTTACTTACATAACATTCAATTAGCAAATTTTTTATTTGACAAACCTAATCACTTCGTGACGCTCATTATGGAGGGGAACATGATCCCCGGATATTGCATAAAAACACTTTTTACAGTAGATATACCTAAAATTAAACACAAACAACACAGATCGATTAAAAATACTGACAGCGACTCTAACGAAAGTCACAGTAAAGTTTATAATGATCTTTTTAATAATAGTTTATAATTATAATGGTATGGTAAGCTTACTGTTCTCCATCTGTAAAAGATTACAAGGATTTCTTTTAATTCCCCTATCATCATAAAGTATTTTGTGGTCTGACGTGGGAAAAAT
>JAQGAI010002292.1:0-12600 GCA_034696905.1 Lepidocyrtus violaceus
GGATATGTTTATTTTATGCAACGCAAGTGCTCTTATCTCCTTTAATTTTATGATTTGCAGATACCAACATGTTTTGAACCTGAAGACCTGAACGGATAAGGGCTTTTGGAATCGCTGACCCTGCACATTTCAATCTGGATAAGTTATATAAGACCTCTCAAAATTAAAACCTGGCGTGGACAACCAAATCCTTGTCGGAAGATCTTGTAGCCCAAATGAACTCAAGGAGGACTAGTGACTAGTTGTAAGTATTTTTTATGAGCATTAGTCAACAGTAATCTAATCATCTTTGAATTCGCATTCAAAGCATGTTCTTATTCCCATTTGTAACTTTGATTGACAGTCAGGGAATGAACGCAGCGGCTTTGCCAGTTAGTAGGATTGATGAAACTCCGAACTAATAAACGCACTCCAGCCGACAATCAACAGTTTTCACCCCGTCTAGTATTTAACGGGAGGATACAGCAAGACAGAAGGGTGAAAGCTGGATCCTTTGTTGGTGGGGTTTCAGTGTCTTCCATCAGGACAAGCCGAAAAGACAAAAGCAACAGAAGCAATGATAGCAATACTGCGATGAATCTGGATGCCCCCGTCGCACCGTGCATTAATTTGCCTAATCAAAATAGTAATTCAAAAAATGTTCCTCGTGCCATCGGTTCTGGAATAGCCACTCGTCGTTCAACAATTCGAAATAGGACCTCCTCTCCAGTTGCTTTTGGAGGCAACAAGAAAGATGTTGTTGTGAGGGTTCTCCGTTCGCGTAATTTGAACTGTTCGCAATCGATCGAACATAAATCCAAACCAAAAGCAAAATGTACAAATGACACAAGTGGTGGAACTACAACAACAGCAAATACAAGACAGCATCCGGAGCCTCCACAACCCCTTCGTATCACAAGAAGCAGTGCTCCTTCTTCGGCTACACCTTCAGCAAATGCGACAGCTGAAACATCGACTCCCCATGTAAGTAAAACGACGGTGGCGGTATTAGTTCAATCATTGCCTTCTAGAAAAATTTCTTCCGGTGGATTAAGCGTAAAGTTTAAACCAAAACAAAGGCATAGACGACGCAGGCGACGAAAACGGGCCTCTTTTTCTAGTGGTGTACGGGGAAAGAGAACTTCCGGGAGGAATTCTTCCTCGTCATCATCGTCCAAAGAGGACTCCTCACATCCTGTCACCACCATAGTAATGCATGATGATGTAGTAACCCCAGAAGTATTGACTCCATCCTCCATCGAAACTTTACCAGAGCTTTCTGGTAAAGACACCGGAGATGACGCCACCCAAAATGATTATAACTCCAGTCAAGGAGGTCCGGAATCCCAAAATGCGGACGTTTGTGAGAGCGACAGCAGTAGTTCGGGCTCCAGCAGTAGTAGTGGTTGCAGTACTGGCGAAGCTGAAGGAGGAGCAACGTCAGACATTTCTTTTAACGAAGTAGTCTCAACTGAATCTCCTAGCTCCTTCTTAGATGAGTACGCATCCAACATTGGTTACTGCAGCGAGGAAGACATTAACTTGTTTCGCGATGAATACTGCCCAAACGGAATATCAACTTCTGCCCCTGGCGGCCAGCAAAATCCGTTTGGCCTTCCTGCGACTCCTTCTGTGAATAATACACAGAATCAAAATGTAACAACACCAACTTGCTCATCAACAGAGTCCTCACAGGGTTCCGCGTTGACAGGAGATTTATTTTCTTGTACTTTCCCTTCCACTTCCTCATGGTTTCAAAACCCAGGGCCATCATCCTCCACCAACCACTTAAACAATTTAACTTCCTATGATAGTACACCCGCCATATTTTACCAAGACAGTAGTAATGGTGCTGACAACTCGAATACTGTGCCTAACTCGTCCTTATGCAAAACTGGGAATTCTTCTAGTTCAACCGCAACATCTGAGTACAATTCAATGATGCCTTGTTCATCTGATAATTCCTGGGCTGCTGCCCCTACCCCTGGTATGGCAACAAGTGGCTCCGGTAATTGGTGCAATAGTAGTCAAAGTCAGGATAATTTGACTGACGATGAAAGTCGAAGCAGTTGGAGCCATATTTTGGAAATGTCAACTGGCGAAGATAACAATAATCAGGCTTCGTCTGTTTCTTCAGAGTACAACAACCATAACAATACGCATTTTGGCGTGCCTTCAGTATCATCACCTCAGCAGCAAATAATGCAGAACCAGATGGACTACTCTCAACAATTAATGTATGGTCAGAGTTGTGCCGGTTCTGTCAATAATGGATATGGAAGCAATTTAGATAGTACGTTGATAACTTCGTGCAGCCCAAACAATAATGGAATGACAATGCCTTCGCCTACCTACACGTATTACACAAGTAAGTATAAAATGATTGCCCAAAACAAAAGAAGTACAAAATAGCCAAAGCAATAAATAATGAAATGATTTTTTTAAACCTCCTATTAGATGGAAATGGCGAAGTTTACTACGACGAATATTGGGAAAATCCAAACCCGTATGCATTTATCAAGAATCTTCCTCCTCTAACTCCGGATATGAAAGCGAGGTTACCAGTCTTGCCATTAAAAACGCGAAGCTCTCCTAAATTCAGTTTAGTGTTGGACTTGGATGAAACGCTAGTTCACTGCAGTCTTCAAGAAATGACGGATGCAAACTTCTCCTTTCCTGTGTTTTGCAAGGATTGCACCTATCAGGTAATGCATAACATTAATCAATCCGTACCCTAATCAATTGAACTAGGTAAACTGCAAACTAAACTTTTAACTTTTAACATACATGTTCCCCGATGGCACGCTGACATAAGCAATTTATCTTTTGTATCAGTGACTAATTTATTTCTTAGGGGAAAAATAAGTTGGCCTGTTGAGCGACAGTTGAATTCCTAAAAATTGAGCGATTGTTAAAATATAATTAGGCCACATTTACTTTACAAGCAAGCATTTACTATGTTGTAATAACTATCTATTGCCTATTATAATTGAAAATGTATTTGGGATGTTTTTAGGTTTATGGCAGAACCAGACCTTACTTCAGAGAGTTTCTGGAACGTGTTTCCACGATGTTTGAAGTTATTTTGTTTACTGCATCGAAGAAAGTATACGCAAACAAAATTTTGGATCTTTTAGACCCAGCTCGGAAATGGATCAAGTAAGAACATCGAAGATAATGTTTGATATTAGTTGAAATGAAATGTATTCATCCATCGTACAGAAAATGTGTGTTAGAAATAATGATAAATGGTGCTTGCTTGTATTGTAGGTATCGTTTATTCCGGGAACATTGTTTATGCATCAACGGAAAGTACATAAAAGACCTTGGTATTCTTGGTCGAGATCTCTCCAAGACCATCATCGTTGACAATTCCCCTCAAGCATTCGGATATCAGGTATGATTTTGTGATGTTATGATTTCAAATTTTAATCGTGACTGAAATATCTGATTTATCTTATCTCGTTATTTATTATTATTGTAATTTGATGTTATTCCACAGCTGGAAAATGGAATCCCAATTGAGAGTTGGTTTGTAGATGAAAACGATCGTGAACTCCTCAACTTGGTTCCATTTTTGGAAGAATTAGTCAAACTCGTGAGTACTTAATATTATACTGTTATTTACGTTCCCCATCGTAGAAGCATTGACATTCTTATCTAACTGAAACTTTTTTTTAAATTGCAGAATGAAGATGTCAGACCTCACATCCGCGATCGCTACAAACTATTTTCATACTTGCCTCCAGATTAGTAGTTGATGCCATGTATCATGTCATGTATCTCAACGCAGCGGGCTTGCAACGTACGAGAGTATACGTCAATTTCATTTAAAGTAGTATATTATCTTAGATTCTAGAAATTATAGACGTTAAGTTAACTTTCCATGTACCTAGATTTACAACCGACGGAGAAAGTTAAAAATAGATAATTGTTTCTATATTCTGTGTATTAAAAATCGCATGTTTGAGAAAAAAAGGATTTATAAGAATTGTTTACCGTATGAAAGAAGAAATATTTAAAAGTTAGAACTTTGTAGTTCCGTAACTTGGAGCGTTGTAGGATCGTAAAAAGTGCAAATTTTTAAACTAAGGTGCAGTTGTTTAATCAGATCCAAAAAATAGCTATGTAATTATTAGTATTCAAACAAATATAGTTAGAAGGGTTAGTAAAATTGTTAGTAGCAGCAGTAGTACACATGCATAGTTATGAGATCCTCCTCGATTATGTTAGAAAGTTAGCAAACAAAATATATTTTTTATGTCATTTGACGTGTCTCATTTTTATGGGTCTCGATATAAATCCTTTTCTGGCCATTATCTTAGGTTCCTAACATGAAAATTTAATTTAACACAAGCTGAGTTTTTAAATTTCAAATGCATTATTTTTGTATGTAAATCTGTATCTTGAACAACATTAATATATAGTTATCGTAAAATCATTGTTTTATTATTTATGTAAAGTATGCAATTTCCGGTGTCGATTGCTTTAGTGTAGTTTAGAAAATAAAAATATTTAATCCTGTTTGTGTGCAGTAATGATAATGACGGTTTGTTAGCATTATAAATTATAATTCGTTAAATGTTTACTTAGGTAGATGATTGATCTTGTGATGATTAACTTGATGATGAACAACCTTCCTGCAAGTGTGAATTTCTTATATTCGATTGTCAGCGGTTAAGAATGTTTATACCTACTTCGTATATTTGCTTTAGATATTCTTCTTACTGTGACTAAACTGTTTAGTAACTGAAAGTAAAAATATATGTAAACGTCAAGAACGTATTGTGATCAACTCAATGTTTGCCAGTTTGACGAATATGTGACCGTGACCTTGTGAAATTATGACAGGTATATGAATTATAAAATAGGGTGAAAATAACTTCTAACTCGTAGCTCATTATTTGGGTAGCTGTTGGTGCAGCATTAGATATTTGGTTAATAGGTTTAAGACAATCAATAACCATCAGCTAAAACTATCAACTACATCAATTCTTTTCAATTTGTTTTATGTTCAGGCCTTGCATTTGTAAGAGTCGCCAAATCGGTCAATCAAAAAGTATCAAAAACAATTAAACCAATCACTAAAAATCAGAATGGGTTAACTCTAAACGAACAGTTCATGGTATGTACATAATTTTTTTTTTTACTAGGAACGTGTTAAGGCATTGTGAGCCTTCTTATCTATGATGTCTTTGAAAATTAAGATCTATATTCGAGAGTCGCAGCTATATGTGTTTGTTAATGATGAAATGATAATTTAAATACGAATCTTACAAATTAATTACAAAGCACAGATATTTAAGATAGCGTTAAGATTAAGGTTAAAAACTTGCAATATTCATACAAGGACACACTAAACTGTTCCGTATTTTGTTCGTTTTGTTCGACTGCGTATATCTCCTCAAAATCTGTAGTAGATGTCTTTGTGAAAGCTTTAAATAGTATCCATTATAAGGTGTGTGGTTGAAAAAAGTTGGAAATCGAAATTATTACTTTTATAATATTAATAATGATAAAGTGCAAACAAATGTATACATTACTTTTTTATGTACCTATGAATAAGTTTAAACTACTCAATCCCAATGTTATAAAAGAGGAATCTAATTGTTATTTATTTTAGGTTTAAATATATCTGTTACGTAAGTTTTTAATTTAATGACTAAAACCTATGATTATTATAGTTAGTTAATTATGATGCCAATATGCAATAGAATGTCTGTATTTCTATCGAATCATTATTCGCTGTATTTAATTTATTATCTTTTCATATCGTTTTCTCCAATCAACCAAAAAACAAAACAAATTAACCGCTTAAAATATTAATGAAAATGCAAAAAGAGAGAAGATGCAGTATTTTTTGAATATCTTATCTTATGTTTCAGCTATAACTTTTAATTATTATAATTATTCCTTTTTGCCGAGTTGTATTTTATTTTAATAATGTATATCGCAGAACACAAAATATGAAACTGTTCACTCATTCACAATGCCCTGTTGTACCTCTTTTCTTTATCCCTATGCAAAACCAACAATACCTACAATAATAACCCTATCCTCCTCTCCTGTCTTGTAAATCAATTTATGATTAACCTTTGTTCAAGAATTGTGCAATCTATCTGTTAAAAGTATGCAAACTATGTGCACTTGTTATATTAATTCTAATAACTATTATTGTTAGTTAATTAATGAGATTATTATTATACACATAAGTATAAGTAAATTAAAAAATGTGAATCATCTATACTCGATCTCGTGTCAACTCTTCGATTCACAGATTTTGTTTTCAACATAATGTCCTGCCTGTCAGCTCATTCATCAATGTCACTAGAATGCATGGATTTTGTGATGCCTTCCTTCTTTGCTATGACGTAAGCATTCATTGTGTATGTAGTACTTACGTCATCATCAATATCAGAGGTCATTATCTTTAACAACGAAACTTGTATTAGACGCTGATTGCGTGAAAAACACAAGATAAAAAAAATGACCAGATTTGCATTCTTTTTCAAATTGGATTACGGCTACGGATATGAAGTCCGATATTATTATTACACATGAACTTGAAGAAAATGTGTATGGTCATGGTTGGGCTGGCAGTCAATTGTTTATGTAGGCCAAACACTTGTCTAGAGACGAGAGTGAAGATCATTGTCCATTTCTTCATGTGGTTTAATGAAAGTGTATGAAGTTTCATGTGATTTCATGTAGTTTGGTGACTCACCTATTTTCTTTTACCCCCAAACAACCCACCAACAACTAAACCATCCCACCCTAAGCGAGGCATAAAAAAACAATAACCTAACGAATAAAACAAGAAAATGGCCTACAACGAAATGATTCCAGGTTGCTTCGAATTCCATGCCTAGAATTTGCCTGGTAAAAATGTAGCAGTACTCTGAACTTTTTCCTTCCCAGTTCCCAGTGCCAGTATCAGTTTCATTAAAACTTAAAAAATGATTTGCATGTAATGGTTCTCATAAAATAAATGATTTTCTATGATATGCTGGATAAAGTGGCTTGGTCATCTTGTCATTTGCGTGTTGTCATCTATCCTCTATCCTTGCATTTTACTTTATATTTTCATGGAATCGCGAAGACTGAATATTTCAATTTTTGCTAATCATCATATTATTATCATTCATTCCATGAATTTCCCCCGCTTGGAAAGTCGAAAAATGACGCCGGGTGGAAGTTAAGTGTAAAGTTAAAGTGATAGATGCTCTATCATTTCATTTCATTTGAAATATTATGGCACTATGCAATCCCATCCCATTCACGCCCATCTAAATAATTTGATTTTTCATTTAAAAATTAAATAATTAAATTGGCCGCATACATCACTTATTTACTTTTATTTACGTCTCGTCCTCTCATCTCCTCAAACATTTTTTCTCAGAACTCGGATCCATAAATAAATAAATCTAAAAAAAAATCAGCATAAAAAATTTCACAATTTCATTCACTTCATTGATTTCTGTAGCCAAATCCAAATCGCCGTGCCACTTTTTCCCTGAAGTGAAGAACAGACAGGAATTCATTATCGTATTACCACGTAGAGAAAACTGTTTACTATGAAAAACAAATCCATAAAGCACATAACATATTCCATGCAAATGCATGCATTCCGTTCCTGACATTCTTCTTCATATCACATCACATTCATTTGATCATATCCAAAATCCACTAGCCACCTTCATTCTTCTCTATCGTCATCGCCATAAATATAAACACTTCATTTCATAACCCTTTTTCCTTTTGCAAAAAAAATGAGTGCTTTGACTCTTTCATCAATTCCGAGAAAAACCCAACCTTCCACCAATCAGCATCCTCCTTTCTTAGCAAGCGCTCCATTCAAAATCAAAACGTTAGTACTTACGTTTACGTTGCTCATTTCATTTCATGATCTAACTTTAGAGCAAAAAAACAATGCACTATTACTTGAGTGCCAGCCAAGACCATATTTCCAATCCAAACCAATCCAAACACGTTCACGACAAGTTCAGACGTGAACCAAATTCACTCGATCCCATATCCTATCCTATCCACACTCACTCACACGTTGCTCTTTTCCCATACACCACCATACCATACTCAATAATCCCTGACGTGTTTCAAGTTCCAACCTGAATAGGATGATGATGGGGGTTTTCACACCATTTTCATACGGACAGGATTGAACACGTCCTACTCTGGCAATGCTACTTTATCCTTTCCCCCACCTTGACTCTACAATACCCAGTGCAGTATAGGGACTGTGCTCAGAATACGACTAGACTTTGAAGGGAGAGGGTGTCCGTAACACTTTGCCTCAGCTCAAACGTTTTTAGCAAGTGAGAAAAAAATATTTCAGAGGACAGAAAAAAATTACTCGATCCAGTCAACAGACAAAAAATATATTCCTATAAAAGCTGATTTAAAAAGGTGCATTTAATTAAATTTTAATTAAAAAGTAAACAGATTATTTAATCGTGAAGTAGATTTCGATAAAAAAAGGTGCTATTTAGGAAATTACGCAGTTACGTTATTAAATTTAAAAAAGAGAACTTATTTCGCAAGAGAGAAGTCGGATTTTAGAAAAGTTTTCGGGGGACAACAATTCGGAAGTAAGTGAAGTCAACAGCTTTTCCTGTGATTATTCATTGTTGGAGGGGTGAAATAAATTTGGAAGAACAGCAATCAACCCAGAAGGTTAACAGTATTTCCAGGAAGTTATCCCTGGAAAGTGATTTTCGAACCGAAGAAGACCAAACCGTGGAGTCAACAAATACCGGCGAGTTAGACAGAATTATCGAAGAGGTTTTGGCAACTGCTGGATTTGAAAATGTAAGTAAATGTTTAAAATCAAGATGAAACAAACATAAGAAATATTTATAGTGGTAACTTGAAATTAAAAATATAATTCGTGTTTTTGAAGTTTTTGTTTGTAGTTAAAAATTAGTTGGATGATTGACAATTGATGAATGATGATAATTTAATTTTTTGCTGATTATTTGTTAATAGGTGGCATCTAAAAAAAGGATCAGATTAGGTGTTACTTAGCTTTGTACATTTCATCGGGTGTCGGGGGATTTAAGCAGTGATTTTGCAATTTCCTAACCGTGATAAGAACTGATAAAGAATTGGTTGTTGTAGTTGTAGTGGTGGTGTAAGGCTGATGTTGGTAGCTGTTGGATGATGTAGATATTTAGATTTCTAGTCGGTCATCGGTCCGGACGGTGGCAGTAATTTTTTGATTTTTTTAGTGCAATCTATAGCTTACGTGTATTAAGTTAAGTAATTAGGATGTAGGAGGGCAGGTGAAAACGTTTTTTAATACATGCATTCCAAATAGTGCAGATTCATTATCCTAATCATCACTCAAGCTAGGCGTTAATCTGTAGTGCTCTGCTCATATTTTTTATTGGTAAGATGAGTGAGTCGAGTTACTACTCAACTACTCGAGTTTCGAGTATCTAGTAGCATAATATTTATTCAGTGTTCAGGTAGGGGGGTGGTAATACCTATTTTAATATTGATATTGATGAGCTTTTTCTTCATTCTGTTCTGGGCAAGGTATGCAGATGAAATATTGCAAAAGGGATTTGCAGGAATGAATATGCCATTTAGTTATTATTAAAAGGTATTGCTGCTACAGCTAGCTACATTGTTCGAAGTTCGAACCCGACCCCCACCTCATCCCCTAAAGACGCTGCACTGGGTGGTGGTGGTTGGGTTATTTTTTTATACACACGAACGCTACTGCTGTTGGCTGTTATGTGTAGCGCCAGCGTTCGCTGGTGTTCAGTGTTAGCGTTGAAGGTATAGAGCCTCTTTGTAAGGGAAATTTTGCTGATGCAATAACTATCAGTGTTGCATGTTACATTGTTTTGTACAATATTCGTCGATGAGTCATAATTCTAGGAAAAACGTCACGGGACTCTTTCTCCTCTTTGCTTATTCTTATAACTCTTGAAAGCACTTTTTCACTTTATTTCACATTCATACCGTAAACGAGCAGGAAGCATAAACATTAAACTAAATTAATGGTTAAACTGAAAATTGAATGATAAAATTCGCTTTGAAACAATTGAAACGGAGCGACTTACAAAAAATTAATTAATTAGTAGTAAGCAAGGTCAGGTGCAGGTAATTTTATGTCGCTTTTATCAATAATTAGCTAGTAATTTAATTTAATTAATTTGAAGAATAATTTTAAAACAGCGCTTGCTTTGGCTTAATTTTTTACTGGCGTGCCTGTTAAAAAGTGATTCTTAAAGATTTGCCAACTAATAATTTTTTATTTTTTATTTGTTTGTTTGGTTTATAGAACAACTCCGATTTGAGGGTGACTTCGGAAGAAAAAACTATCTCACTAACGGAAAATCAGGAGGCCCTTTTGAACTTGTCTTCTTCCCTCACAAGGTACGAGTATACGAATCTAAAGCGAGTAGACTCCTTACTCTCGCTTTAAAGGGGTAAAAATAATTAAAATGAATAAATTAATAATTTCGAATCCTTTTCTTTTCCCACCAAGTGGGGACAACGAGGAAGAGAAACAGTTGTTTCAAACCCGGAAAGAGATCGTGAAGAATTACGTGCTGTACTCCTTTAAAGAATTCGACAAGGCTTGGAAGAAAGCAGCGGAAGAAAATAGTGAAGAAGAACGAGAGGGGAACCTGTTCCCTATGAGTTCATCGCTGAATCCTTCTACATCAGATTTGAACATGGACCTCAACAACATTTTGGATTACGACTTTGTGTATGAAGACGAAGATTTCAGTGCATTTGATTTGGAGGACGTGTGTCCTGAAAAGAGCGTCAATTTAAACGGCGACTTACTTCCACTCTTCAACCAAGCATTGAACAAGCTCGATAAAGAAGAAGGGATGGCCACCACTAGCAATTACGAGAAAGAGTTTGCCAAGAAGGCAGAAACTTCAGATTCTGCATCTGCAGCCGTATCACAGCCTTCTGATATTGGAAGTCAGGAAATGATGTCAGGATGGCTCTCTCAAAATTTCAACATTTTCGACCTTACTGAGAACGATCCCCAACCAATGGACACTGAGGTTGCTACTTCAACTGTTGATACGTCTGCGATTGGATGTAGCAGTTTCACACAGCTTACAGAATCCGAACCCCAACAGCAGTACCATAACATCACTGTCAAGAAAGAACCTGGCACCACCGAATCGGAGCCAGTCATCAACGAAGAAAACCCTTCAACTTCCAGCGCCGGCATTAATCGCCACAGAAGGAAAGCTGTGCATCTTAACAGAAATGTGCAAGATTCGGCTATGCTGTTTGTCCAGGAGCCGACGTCATTGAATCTGCAGACGGTAGTAACCGCATTCCCCTTGAAGGTCGAAACTGATTCAAGGCCCCTTGCCACGATGAATGGCTCCAGTAATCGTGCCAGACGCACCAGTTCCGCATCCTCAAGTGCCCCACTCACTCCTCAACCATCCTCATCCAGATCCCGCAGCCGCAACAGTGATGACAAGAAGAAGAGAAAATATGAGTGTGACGACATCGATGATCCATCCGTAAAGAACGCCAAAGCTGCTAAGATGAACCGTGAGAAGAAGAAGAAGCAACTTCAAGATTTGCAAGGACAAGTAAACACCCTCAAGACCGAAAATCAGAGTTTGCGACAGGACTTGGATAATAAGATCAAAACTGCAAGTACGACCGAGCAGTTATTAAGGGAGCAAAACCATAGGCTGCAACTGGAACTTTCAGAAGAGAAGAAAAAGAACTCGGCCACCGGCATGCAGAAGGTCACTATGCTGGACTACATGACCAACTTCATACAAACAATTCAGCCCACTCCCAGTGTGTACATGTCAAACCAATTAGCGAACCTACCTATGCCTGCAAAATCCGACGTATTTGACATCCGCAGGAGGATGACGGAAAATCCTCAACCAATTCCAACCGATACCTGCCTGACCGTCAAGGTAGGTATTGGCGGCCAGCCATCAATTCACTTTGATGTAGAAGAATCTAGTAAGAGCTAAATTAATTTAAGATCTCTAATAATGGTCATTCTTCATGTCTAATAATAATAATAATACGATGATAAAATTTTATTACCCATACTTTGAATCATAAATATTTTTTATTGCAGGATTCCCTAACTAATTTGGACTGAAATTAGCCCCCGTAAAATTCGCAATTTTATTTCCAATCCGAAACTATTCAGGGTAGGTAACGTATTCGCAACGCTTTTCGCAAAATCTCGAGATAATTTTTTTATACAAATGGCCAGTGGCCAAGGAACAGAAATTTTTATTTATAATTTATGACCCCAATCATTATGAATTACTTATTGTTATTATTATGCCGGAAGACTGACCATAAGAAGAGAAACTTAGTATAATGTTAAGAAAACAGAAAAAAAAACACTACTTGTATTGTATTTTCTATAATCAATGAACTGTCTCTAATTATGTTTAGACTATATAAGTATTTTGTAATGTAATGGAGTTTTTCGCTTCTGAAAGCTGTGAGTGTAGTTAGTATTAAGAACCGTTGTTATACTTTAGAATTTTATTTCTAGTATAGTCCTTGGAAACCCATAAATCGTTGACAACTGGCAAGATTAGCCAATGATGATTTTATAATCATTGGCTAATC
>JAQGAI010002293.1:0-12598 GCA_034696905.1 Lepidocyrtus violaceus
TGCTATTTGCTATTTTTGCCTATTGTAAATTATTTCCGTTTTTAACAAAAAGAAAAATGGAACCAAAAAAAGATCTTCACTGGGAAAAGTTGACTTTGTTCTTCTTGCCCCTCTCCCTTTTTGTTTGCTCTTGGAAGTGGCCAGACCATAAAGAAGTGAGCTGTATTGACCAATAAAATAGCAAAAAGGAGAGAAAAGAGCAAATTAAAGTGGATTGTAGTAGCATGGAACATTTTTCACAGTTTTTCTTCCTGTGAACCAGGCATGTTACTGCTCTATACTTCTGAGAAAAAAGTAAAGCAAGTAATGCGGGGTTTTTCTGAATTGACTTAAAAGGGACACACGTATAAGTAATACACGGAAGAGCCCCACACTTACAGGTGAGCTCAGTAAGTACTTTTACTCTATCTTCACTTGGTTTATTTTGGAAGGGAAAAGGGAGCAAGGAGGAGGATGAAAAAACTTCTCTCATTTTCAGATGAATTGTAGACTTGGTTGGAAGAGAACACACATAGTTACTATCTTTTAGTTCACCTGACGAGGTCCGTACTTTCTTATTTTTAGAAGACAGAAAACTTTTATGAAATATTTTTTACTATTTCAGGGACAGGAAAATGTTTCCTTGAGAAGTAAGTATACCGCTAAGTTTAGTTTGTTGGGAGGGGAATTACTTACCTTTGCCATTGGGTAAAAACAAGGCCTTAGAAAGTAACTTTCTCTCCAGCCATATTTTCTATGAGCTGTACATTATGTCGTTTTGAAGCATTTCGGCTTTTACGATGGTTGAGTTTTTTTTTAACTTGTGTAGATATTTACCTCTCCGGTCTCTGTTTCATCAGGAGAGAGAGTGGGAAATGGAAGGCCGATGGAAATAATCATGAGGATCTTCATTCCAACCTGTTTCTTCGACGTTTTGATACCATTCTCTTTGAGAAAAGTGCCTTGATAATAACTTGATAAAAGACATAAGTCAGGTGGGAGACGAGGGGAGGAGAGAGGGAAATAAAGATGAAACCCGACTCACCTTCTTTTCTTCTCTTTTCTTCTCAACCTTCTAATTAATTATATTATATAAGAGTCCATTCATTCTTTATTAGATGTAACCTTTTCTACCTTTTCATTCCTTCTCACTTACTGTTTTTTTTTCTCTTTTCTTTCTTTTCCCCCTGCGTCTCTAGAGAATGCCCTGGATGAGATCTCTTTGGCAAACCACTCACAGTTTCTTCTCCTCTCAATGGGTAGCCTGAGACGATTAGCTCACAAGCTTATAGAGAAAGGGGTCGTTTCATATTTGATCCCATCTTGGGAGGAAGCATTAGCCTTTGAGGGTCACGAGAAAGGAAACCAACAGGAGGAGCAGGCCAACGGGAAAGATCAAGAAGATGCTGCTGGGCTTCAACTGGAACAGAAGGTAAAAGAAATATATAAAAAAAATATGCCGATGATGTGGTAGGATGGATCGAGTTTAGGCATCATATCATCCGTCTGCTTTTTTGTTTCTCTCTCGCTGGCTATGTGTGAGGTTGCGATTTCATCTCATCTCTTCGGTATTTTCTAGTGGTTTTTCTTCCATTAGCATTTAGCATTATATGCACAGTGAGTAGAGCAGCAGGGGTAGGAGTATGAGCCGAGTCAAGACAGAAGTGAGAAAAAATGATTAGCGCATGAAGAAGCAGAAAAACAGCTCAAGACTTGCAGAAATCAAAGTCAACTAATAATATAGTTTTTCCAGCTGGGGAGTACGAGATATCCTCCCAATAAAAGAGAGAAAGGTGGGCGATGAGAGAGAAATGAGGCTTTGGTAAAAAAAAACACACTCACTCACTGTATGCATAAGGTATATACATCTAATCTCTGACGTTCAGGGAGAATAGAAAAAAATAATTCCGATTCGATTCCTGTTTCTCTTTTGCCTTGCTTGCAAGAAGTCTGTTATCTCTAAAAGTCTTGGTTAGCAAGACGAAGGGCTCTTGTTCGTTTGGTAGTGATTTTTTCCTTCTCCTGCTGATTTTCTTTTTCTGAATGAATACTTATTCCATTTCCACACAGAAATAAAACGAAATAAAAATGAGAAGGGAAAATGGGTGAAAGGGAAGAAAAGAAAGATTGGCTAACAACAACGCGGGTAGGAGTAGGAGGAATGAGCAGAAGTTTTTTTCCTTTTCCCCGAAAATCATCATCTTCGCTTCCTTCATTCTCTCTCCTCGAAAAACTACGAATCGATCAGGGAGGAAAATGTGAAAGAAAATGTAAGAATGGGAGACGGAGATGGGAAAAATATATACTCGAGCCCCATTCAAAAAAGGAACATTTATACCTTAAGTATTGGGAAAAGTCACAATCGTAATAAATGGCAAGGATGTGTGTAGTAGATAGTTAGTATACTTAAGTACATATACTAAAGTAGTCAAGAAAACCTGGAATGAAAACGGAAGAAATCTCTTGTAATAATAAAAAAAGGAAACGAAGGGAAGCGAAGAAAAAGGAAGGTGATGATAGACGCGTGGGACTTGTGAGATCTGGCTGCTCTTTACTCCAGGCTGCTTCTGCTTACGTTTTAGCTCTTCGGAATTGTAAACTTGTGTGGACTGGAGAGTTTTTTTGGCGTAGTTTTTCTCGCCATTATTGCATGTTTCATGTATGGTGCAATAAAGAAAAGCGTTTTACATCCAGATTTATGTATTTTAAATGCATTCTCGTTAGCGGTTTCCGCAGGAGAAAAGTATGGGTTTGTTAATAATTACGGGGTTGATGACACCCCCTGTGGTTCCCAAAATCCAGAAAGTTGAAACTAGTTTGGGTGGCTAGTTTCACACGTTATTCTTCAGTCTCATTAGTTTTTATGGAAATAGGGAAAGTAAAGGGCAAGACGAGGCGCTTTCGTTTTTCCTTTTCATCACCGCAAATGTAAATTATAATTTGTTTCGTGTCCTACATTTACATACATTGTTGGCACCATTGGTGGAAATATCAGTGTTTACGAATTATGTTTAAAAAAAAGAAATATTTCTTAAGGAAAAACGGAATAACTTGATTGCGTAAGTTAGTCACATGGGCATCATCATATCATACAATAGTTGGATAATCACTGAAGAGTATCTTGAAGAACAATCACGGGAGAGAAATCGTCCAAGTATGTACTGTTCCGAAATCAAAGAAATAAAGTAATCCCTGTTAAACATTGTATATCATCTCCTATGTTCGAACAAGATGCTTACTTCAGAAAAGGAGTGCTCTTCTCCTCCATATTAATGACGAGTAAAAGCGACACATGCTCAAATCTATAAAAACGCACTGGTGAAGGAACGAACAGAAAAAGATTGTGAAGGACGGGATGCAACGCGACAGAAACAAAAGTCACAAATGACAGAAGAATGAAATAAGAAGAGCAACTTGCCAATAATAGACTTGCCGTAGTAAAGTGAAGTAGGGACACAAGAGACTAAAAGTAAAATGCATGTAATGATGATACATATCCACCGAAAAAGAAGAGAAGAGAAAAGGCACTTGTCACTCTTATAAGCAATTTCATTCCAGTCGTACCATGTCTCGATATCTTACATAATTTTTGTAGGAGAACGAACAGCAGACAGCGGAGGACCAAGAGGGAAAGATAATAATAATAACAAGTTAGTTTTTTTTGTCGTGTGCATCTGGTGACATACTATCAACTCTGGATATATATTTTTCCTCCTCTCGCTCAGTCAGAATCGGAGATGAAGATGATAATGATGAGGTATAGCCACCAGATAAAAACGGGGGAAAAGATTCTTCTTATGACGCGCTCTTCATCATCAAGATAATCTTGATGACGATGAAAATGATAATGATGCTGATATTATCTTCTTCGTACTGACTGACTTGTCTGGTTCTCCTCCCCCTTCTTCCCCTCTACTTCTATCTATCTCAAGATGATTTCTATCTTATTACTTTTTTGCGTAGTTCTTCTTCCAGGAGAGTGAAGTGTGGGGTAGTCTGTTCATCATCTTGAGTTTTCTTTTCCGAGAAGATTTTCTAGGCTATGGGGTGGTGTATGATATTATAATCGTATAAGATGTTAGGTGTTCTCTTATGCAGGCGTAAGGAGAAAGGGGAAAAGTATGGAAAATATGAATACATTTTTGAATTGACTATGACTATATTGGACAGTTTCATTTTCCTGCTTGTCTTCCAGAAGTAAGTCCTCCCAAATTATATTTGCATGGGCTATCGGAAAAACAAGGAAAACCTTCAGCGAATCTCGGAAGGTTTTGCGTAATAATAATGAAGGGGTATATCGTGTGCATATTTTCATCTCGTCTCCGGTGCATTCGTGAATTAAAGATAGTCATACGATTTTAAGAACTGTTTAGTTACAAAATTATAAACGTACTGATTAAAAAGATTTACCCAAACTGACTGAGATGAACCCAGCAAACCTGTACGGTAACAAACATGTTAGTTTAAATATAATCATTGAACAGCGTTTGTTGATGGCACTTTTCAGATGGTCGATGTCTTGATCGAAAGATTCCGGGGGAATTTTATCATAGGATGCCCAAACCTGCAGGAAAATGATGTTCCATTTGAAGAGGATAGCTGGGACGATGTGACAATTGGAGATTTATTATTTAAGGTAAGGCATATTTAGCAGGCACAAAGCATGCAAGTTCAAGAACTGCTTCGATTGAGCATAACGTATTTTGGAACGACAGTCATTACATTACATCGTGAAAAATTATTGTTCCTTTTGCTATCCCCACAATCTATTTTGTTTATAGAGTGGCGGACCTTGCATGAGATGCGCAACGATCTGCACTGACCAGCAAACCGGTGAGCGAGGTCCAGAGCCGTTGTTGACTCTCTCCGCAATGCGAAATGGAAGGGCAACCTTTGGAATACATTTGTACAACATTCCATCTCCTCTTGCCACACTCGGAGACAACAATCCCTCCACCACCAGGAACTCTTCCACAATAACTACTTCATCATTATTATCGTCCTCCGCGTCGTCCCTTCCTATCGTGAGTGCACAGCAGTCCATTTCCCCAACTTGGGAGGGAAAAGTTCACACTGGAACAATAAAAACCCGGGCCGGCAACAGCCGTCGTAGTGGTAGTGAAGATGAACCTTTACAAGAGAATGGGATTGCTACAGTTCCCAGCGGGAGGTATTCAGTGGAGAAGAATAAAACTCCATTGGAAAAGCTTCATTCTGTTGCTGATGATGATGAAGCGCACACAGTTGATGCTCCTTCCAGTGCGGAAACAGACTTCCAAAGAACGACTCCAGCGGACGACCAAGCTCTTTCTGCTGGTAGCCCTTTTCACTCCACCAGAAAAAATGTTCCAAACTCTGGGATAAAGTTGAAGAACCAACAATTGTCATCAAATTCATCATCACAGTCATTTACTTTGTCGAAAAGTAGCTCAGCACCGAAATTGGGAAACTCTTCCATTTCTATTGCTAACCAAGTGCTGGCAATTCACATAGGGGACCCGGTCCAAGCTACTGCTACTACTACCATTTCTGGCTCTGGTGATGAGAAGAAGAAGAAAGCAGGACTAGTTTCCAGAACTTCCCCTACTTCATCTTCGATGACTAAAATTCATACAACTTCTTCAGAACCCACTTGTATTACTTCCACAGATCCAAGTGGTCAGCATCATCTTCCTCTGACAAAAAACTCTTCGTTGGCGAACAACGCTACTACATCCATTCATGGCAGTGAAAAGTATAATTCAAGTTTCTCTCCCAGCGGTGGTGTCAAATCACCAATTTTTAGGGGAGCAACTTCCCAACTTTCTTCCAATACCGGGGATACAAAGATGAATGTGGAGTCCACCATCCCAATGAAAACTCTAATAGAGTCTATTGACTAAAAAAGTTATTTAAAGAGAGAGTAGCCATGTACCTTTTACTGTGAATAGCTCCTTTGTCGATTGTTCCATTCCACAAAATTTTGGATGCTTTACACATATGCTGTAAAAAAACATATCGCAATCTTTAAAAATAGCAGGTGTCCTCCCATAGTCCAATAATATTACGTAAGAGAAAATTTGTCCACAGAGAGTATTTTTACTGTTGTCTTTTTGTCCCTCCTTTCCTCTTTACTCCATTTTCTTTGGGAGGGAAAAAAGACTCCACATTCTAGAACGTACAATATACATTCCATAAATTGCAGGCTAATGTGTACAATTTACATTTCAAGATTCCCATTTAAAAGCACTTTTTTTTCTCTCTCTCTTTTTGCTTCGTTTCGTAATATTGATACTCCTATTTTTTGACAATAAAAGTAAGTGCTCTTTAGCTTTAATGTAAGGATGCATCAAGAAAAATCCCATCCCAAGTCATGTAGTATTCATATTCAAGCATAAGGATCTGTATATGATAATTTGATGATGGTAGTGGCGATGGTGTAAAGTGGTAATGTTATTATTTTACACGTTTTTTAAGGCGATACCACCAAGAAAAAAATTTTTTCCTTCTTTACATTTTGTGTCGGGTATGGGTTATTATTTTCTTTTTAGAAAAAAAGTGGCAAGTAAGTAGTTTTGTAGTTTGTTCTATCAAGAACGAAATTTGGTTTTGTTATTTTTTCCATTTTTCCGTGTCGCTGAAACATAATTTCGAACATGAACTCGCATCATCATCATCGTCAGTGAAGGAAGTAAACGACATGTCGCCGAGTGATATGGCTCATGTTTACTTTTACAAGTTGATGACAGCCACCCAAGAAAGAAAAGTATGTAAAAAAAATTGTATATGGAGGAGAGAAATAAATGTGTGCGACGACCCTCCGCTTTGCATTATCCCAAATTATCCTCTCATTTATGTTGACATGTCACATTTTCTCTGCTACTCGTTCCTTTTCCCGTCTTCAAGACACTAATGCACTTTACTAATGATAATAATAGGGAGAGGATGAAAGTGCTAATGCTGATTTGATTACGGACTGCACTACCAAAAACTATTTTACGTTTCGGAGAAATATATTTAAAAAAGAAAATAAAACTTGTAGTTTTTAGTTGTTGGGTTGAGAGAATTTGTTGAACTGGTTGTGATAATGACTTGGGTTTTTGGGTGAAAACGTTTTTTTTTGCAGAGAGGGCGAGGGGCAAAGCATTCCGAACAGTAGTAATAGATTGAATGTACCCATCTGCGTCGAGGAAAAAAAATAATAAAATGCTTACGGTTAAGGTTACAGTCAAGCTAATTGTAAGCTCTTTCGTTATTGTTGTTAATAATTTTGTTATGCAAGGGTAAAGTAGATATTAAGAAAAAATATCAATTTATTGTATTGTTTCTCGAAGGTAGAGAAGCAGGTCTTCAAGTTGATTTGAAATAATAAACAAAAACTTTGGAATCATTAGTTTAACGTCATATTATTCTTAACAATATGGAGTGAACCACCCTATGATATCAGGTTTCTCGTAACCCTTGCATATAGCTGTTTCTTTGTATAGAGAAAACATGGTTTGTGTAAATAACCGATATTTGATGACTTATATAATTTCCTCCAGTAATTTTTTGACTTACCCCAGAATTTTTATTCTTATTTGTCACCTTCTTGAAAAATTGTTGGCTCACTTACCCTAATTAAAACGTTGAATTCTGGGGCTGCCCAAAACTCCACGGAGTCATGTTACTTGATACGTTTTCCTTTAACAGTCAATATATTTTCCCATTTTTATATTATTGTTAAAATATAACTCATTTCCGTCCACTTTAAACACATTTGCACCCTCATACATAAATTGGTGGACCAATTAGTCCACAGAGCAAAATATAATATTTTAGTTTCCCATTCTTAAGCCTTTCCCATTGCAATATTTTTTCAAATAAATACATCTAAAAATTAGGTACACTGTGTACCGTACACATAGCCAAATCTATGTTGATGTGCATCCATTCAACTGCATTAGCATTATTGCGATCTAATTTCATAATCGAATTTTTTTGCTCTCCTGTTGAGCACAAAGCAAACCGTAACAAAGAAGAACAACAACATCAAATCCATAGCATGGGCTTAAGCAATGAGGAGTGACTACATTATACTATTATACAATAATGCATGTCTAACATTTTTGTGCGTATTTTGCAAGTCAAGAGCGTGGTGTTGTTCCTTGTTCCGAAATTTGTCAATTTCCTTTCCTTGGCAGCTCTCCATGAAACCACATCAACTTCACTTGGGGGATGGCTACGGCTACACAAAACAAGGTACAAGTGCGGGACTTTTCTTTCTTTTTCATTTTCCTTCAATTCAAAAACTCTTTTAGAGTCCTGCACAAAGTCTTGTTGATATGTCATAGTCTAGATTTTAGAAGCATTTTCTCCGATGAACAGGACAAGATTACTAAAAAAAATGAAACTTTGTCATAGATATTTCTGTTTTGCTTTGCTTTTCTTCAATTATTCCACGGATAATACTAAAACAATCTGTGATTCTCTTTCATTATCATCACCATTTTACCTATGACAAATCCGCTTTTTCAAATTACAGACAAAGACGAGACAAGACCTTTTTATTAAACAGTGTATTGTTCTCTTTCCTCCTCCTTTCCTTGCAGATTTTTTTTCGGGAGACTGGTAATCCAGTGAAGAATGTAAATTATGTGATGTTTAATGTGCGATATGGGTGTCTTGTGGGTATTTACCCTCTGCATGATTTTCTACAGATTACCAGAGAGAGATGGCTCCACTTCACTTCATTTATCTACTTGTTTTTAAGATCCGTAGAATTATTGCTCTTAACTTTTTTTCCTATTTTCTTTGTCTCACGTCAAAATATCCATTATGCACATTATTCACTCTCATCCCTCGTTTTCCTCAACTGTAAACACGGCATAGGGTTGAGTTGGGTAATTGGAGATAATAATTCGAGAAAAAGAAGTGAGCTCAAGAGGCAATCAAATTTAGGGAAATGAAGGTAAAAGAAAGTGCTCATGCTTCTCTGGAGAGTATAAAAATGTTTTCTGATACGAAATTTACAGATTGTCATCTTATAAGTTAGTTTAAAGGATGAGAGGACCCAGACGTAATATCAAAATCCATCCACCTAAGTAAAACTTTGTATATGGCTCATTCCTTTTTGTCTCTGCACGGATTTTTTTCTTCTAAAAGAATTGTTTTGTTTCTTTTCTCAAAGTGAAACGCTTCATTTAATAACGCAGTCTAGAATGTTTTTGTACATGCTTTCATGTCTCTCTCTCTCTCCCGACCTAAGGAAGAAAAGACACAGAGGGAGGACAATAATCCTCCTTAGTTTCGGTGAGAATAAATAGGAGAATGGCATGCCATGTACGTTTTTAACGGGTCATGGAATGCTGCAAAAGCTATTATAAACGTTCATATTACCATATTAAAAGGGGTAATATAGTAAGAGAAAGGACCCAGTGAGAAAAATAGCAACTAGTGAGCAAAAACATAACACTTATTCATTGCTTTATTACCCCCTTTTGAAAGAAAAAATGAAAGAATAATAGTGGCATTCGAGAGAAATTATTTTTTTCTAGATGCTCCGTTGATAGAAGCGCCCCAACAACCTAAAAAAAGCTCACAGATATAGAAATATAGTTGAAGGGAGAAAGGGAGAGAGGAAGTAGCATTGTTATTGTAATTAATGTCCCATATAATATTACGTAATATAGCCAGAGCAGATACATATCTCCCTATCTATTATCTAATATTATGAGAGTCGGGAGTGTAAATACGATGATGATTATTTTATTATCATTCCATGAAAAAAGGAGCGGAGAAAATGCTCACAGTAGGACAATAGACAATTTGCAAGTTTTTTCTCATGCGACGATCCAACCGTTGTTGTCGCTTTCTCGGTCTTACATACTCACCCTCCTATTGTACACCAAGTTATGTGGGGAAGGGAAGGCACGGCGGCATGTCCACTCTCCGAGCAAGGAATTCAAAATAGAATGAGGTTGAGACGAGACTGTCTCCCTCCTCTTGCTAAACGTCCTATCATATCTGATTCCAATGAACTTTGTAAACAAAAAAAAACTAAGATTTTTATGTTATTATAATGGATACAAACAGAGCAAAGCGTAGAGAGAGAAAAACTTTTTTTCAAACGATTCTGAAAATGGAAGGATTATTATTTTTTTGGTAGCGGCAGCCTTTATCTCTGGTTTGATTTGTTTTGGGAAACATATATCCGAAAATTGCTTTTTTCAGTTGTTCCATTCCATCCATGCATGATATGGTTTCTGAGATTCTGGACTGGGATTTTCGTAGTGTTACGTAACTAAATTATATTTTTGTTTCCCTTTTGCATTCTTTTTAACGAACTGTAACACTTTTCAGGGATGGATGGATGGATTGAGATATGTGAAAAATGTCGATGTGGAAAAATCTCGAAGAAGTGAAATGAGCACTCCTGAGAGAAATGAAATAAGTAGAGAGGAGAGTGGGAATTATAAGACGCTGTTTTCTGAGCTGCTGCTGCTGCTCAAGTGTATCCTCTTCTTCCTCAATGGGAATGGGATTGGGAATAAAAGCGGTTAAACTCAGAAAAGAGGACTAAATACCTAAGAAGAAAAATCTTAAATATTGTCTCTTTTTAAGTAAGGGAGAAACGGGAGTACCAGCAAAAAAACAACGAAACAGAAAATGAAGCAACCCCTTTTGTCATTGTCACGCTTGGTTGCAATCTTTGTCAAAAATAAATAGAGTTTTTTTTCTCTCGCTCGCTTTTGGTTCAGTAAGGAAAGAAAGAAAGAAAGGAACAACAGCAGCAGCAGTGTTCTTTTTTATATGAAGCCCCGCCTTCCATTTTCCTTCTGAATCGTCACAATTTACAAAGATTATTTTCTTAACAAACATCCACATCCAAAACGAATTCCCGTCTTTACACGTCAACTTTTTCTCTCGCGATCTTGTTCTCCTCCGCTGTTGTGTGTCGTATCGCATCGCAGCCCTTTTTACTTTCATTTTTTTCTTACTATTTTGAGTGAGGAATTAGCATTTTATAAGAAAAATAAGGAGATAGACACGTTACGAAAGTGAACAGATAAAAATGAAATTGTGATGTTTTGCATTTAAAAAATAGCCAAGAAAGTAGAGGGAAAAGGATTACACAAGGAATTTCCTTGTCTTATGTTCAATTTTGCATTAGTTTTTAATTCTTCCCCTTCATCTGCCTAATACACTTTGATGATTATCCTGGGATGAGACGGGGAAGAAGAAAAATATCCTGTTTATTATAAAAAATACAAAAAAAAGTAGGCGATTAGGAATAAAAAGGGGTAGACTCTCAAGAAGGAAGAGTTAGTGACACTCAACGGGATAACGGTTAATAAGATGATAGCATATAAGAACAAGAATAGCATTCTTTAAAAAAAATGGATAAAAAATTAAGGAAGGAAGATGAAGTGTGGAGACGAGGGAGAGCAAAAAAAAAGAAAAATAGAATACAATGCGGGGCCTGTAAAATAGTTCAAGAAATAAGCAGCAAGGGGCAAACATTATAATAAAGAGGAGCTCCGTTGTAATGGTAGTAGAACATTTATATAAGGGATAATGGTGATGGCGGTGGTAGTGGTAGTGGCTCAGAAAAAAAGTTGACGATAATAATGCAAAACTACAATGGAACTCTTCTGTTTAGTCTATTTCCTCTTTCCACTCCTCCAAACCATAATAATGAAGGAATGAATGTGTTGTAATGGAATAAAATGAAATGTGGAAATATGGATGAAAGACTATTTTTAATAGATATAGAAAGAAGCGGAGTTGGACTATCAGTAATATGCAGAGAGAAATCCTTCCATGTTTCTTTTTTGCTGGAAATCTCCTCCGCCTGTCTGCTTAGGTTTCTGTTACATGCATATTTTTTGATGTTTTATGTATTTTTCCATTGCTCAAGGCATATGTTTGGGAGATGAGTACGGAGAAAATGTAGATTGGGAACAGGGGAAACATGGAATGGAAAGTAGCTTTGGGAAGGAGGCTTCTCATTAAGCTGAGGATGGGGGATTTATAGGGTCTCTTCCACAGTAAATTGGATAAAGCAGCTCCAAATTCCTGGATTTGCCTGTGCAGGGAAAAAAATTGAAGCCAGACTTGTAACAAACCAATGGGGAGACACAAATAGTAGTAAGGATGGATGACTAGTGGAGGACAAAGCATGGCAGATTATTATGCATAAAAGAAATGAGCTTACCCTTTTTTGTATGTAGCTTTATACCACACAAAAAAATGGCAAAAAATGCTGTGTAAACGAGTAGATTTCCCAGGTGGTAAGGTAATTAACTAATTCTGCGTATTTTTAGAAGATTGTTAGTTAGTTGGTTAGTTAAGGAGTTTAGTTATAACGTTAGTTTAGGTTAGATTGAGAGTAAAAGATGAATTGAGAAACTAAACATTGTGTATTGACAAGTTATAACTTATAACCATTATAAAATTTAAACCCAGGGTGTATAACATTGAATATTATGCAAATCTCAGGTAATATTCAAAATTCATCAATAGCGGATTCCATATGGGGGCATTCAATTTTCAAATATTTGCTGCAAAGAAAAAGTTTGTTTCTTAATTTTCTGTGCTTTAAAACCGCATTCATTTCTTTTTTTCTCAGCGAGAATTTTGTACTCTTTAGCTCTCCTTC
>JAQGAI010002294.1:0-12597 GCA_034696905.1 Lepidocyrtus violaceus
ATAATGATAATAATAATAATATAATTATAATAATAGATTTTCATGTACGTTTCTGAATGATTCTTCTTTAAAAAAAAAATTAAAAAAGGAGAGCTTAAGTGGCGATTGCTTTAATATAAGTTTGAGGAGTAGTAGTCCGTAATTCAAAGGTAAAAAATAGAAAGAAAGAGACCACCCAGCAAAAACAGATCTTCTTGATATGGGCAATTGGATTGGGATTAGGCATATAATAATAACATTCTTTTGGAACATAGCGTACGTACGCACTTGAAAACAGCTTTTTGAGTTCCTCCCGTTTTCTTCCCTACCGGAGGAGTTAACTATTAGGGAATTAAATGAAAACTACTAGTTGCATGCAACTGCAGTAAACCATTTTTTTCTCTCTTTCGAGCAATTCTGCTTTAAAGCTGACGACAAGAGCAGTCTTTTGAGTTGAACAGCAAAAACGAAACGAGAAGGATGATGACTACTATTACAACTTTCTGTCTACCACATAACACCCCATCCTAAATGTGTGTACTCGTGTAATAATTGCATAATAAAAGGTACATTTCAGCAATAGGGGGGAAAAGGCGGTGGTGTCGTCCCATAGTCAACGAGTTTATGTGCGAAGGTTGGATAACTTTTACATAAACTCTGGGTACTAAAAAAGGTATGCGATTTTTTTGTGAAAGGATAATTTGCTTCACGTAATTATTTGAAAAGACATTAAAAATTTTGGTCAAATTGAACTCTTGTCAGTGACATAAAAAAAATTGAAGTTTTCAGTTTTCGCATACAAGTCGACAGGGCACTTGGAAAACAAAACGAGTGCGTGGTTTTGCTAACTCAACAAAAAAAAACAGAATGCAGAACGGTACTAAAAAACCCAATTAGCTGAAAAGTTACGTACTTATGTATGTCCCATGTTATGTATTTATACGACAATTTTTTTGTCCGTTTTTGGTAAAATTTACACACTACAAATTTGATAACTATTATTTTTCTTCTGTTTTTGGAAATAACTTATGTGTAGTCCGTTTTTATGAATATCTCTGTATTAAAGCACATTTTTTTTAATAGTTCCAATGTAATTTTGGAAATGGTTTATTATGATTGTAAATTGTGTGGTGATAAAAAAATTGTTAAACTGTATTTCCAAGGGATGACACTGGAATTACGTAAGATATAATTGTTGTTTTTTTGGGGAGAGCCTGATAGCCATTTTATCGATTTAAGAAGTACATGTTTAACAGTAATGTAGTGTATGAGATGAGACCCAATATCATCAACCTGCTTGCAGCGCACTAACCCTATAACAAGTAGCGTTTAAATATAATATATTTTACTATGTAATTTCTGCAGTTATCTTTGTTTTGTTTTTTTACCAAATACTGACAAGGTAGCAGTAAGTCATTGAATATGTAGGATTGGAGCTAAAAGTGTAGCAAATACGGTATCGAAAAAGTTTTTTTTCTTTTTTAATCTAGAGCTTGAATATAATAAGCGACAGAACGGATGTGTGAAAAATGTACCATTTTTTTTTACAGAAATGAAACAATCTTATTTCCATAACAATAAATAATTATATGATGATGATGATGATTATGCTGATGATAGGTATTAAAATCTAATAAAAAAATTGAACTACACGAATAAGTCTTATACAATGCATGTCTATTATGCCTAAGATGATGATGATGATGATGACGATAACTGCTGCCACCATTTTTTGATTTGGAACTAAGCAGCAGCGCTAAGGTTCTACGGAGGAAGTTATGATCAGTACAAGAACCAAAATAATGAAGTGTAGTGGAGTAGCGAGATCCACTAGTTGACGAAATATAAAGTTAAATATGTGTAACGTATATATTATATATAGACTTATAAAAAAGTTAACTCTAGGTTCGACTTAAATCTATCAAGGAAAATCGTTATCTGGGTTTCCTCCTAAATCAAATGTTTCGTCTTAAACCTACCTTACACCTTAACTCAATAATTATGTATGCTCATATCTTGATGAGGAGGAGCGAAGCAAAGTTATTTGATACGAAGTTTTGGTAGTCTAATAAACTTTTTAACTTTAGCTTTTTAGTGTACACGTTCAGCGAGTTATATTTAGTCCTAACTAGAATTATTATGAAACTATGTTGAGCATGGTAGTCAAAGGTATGGAGGGGGGCTTGACTCCATGGAGGCACCTGGTTGACCAGCAGATGAGACTGACTCTGAGGCTACACTCACCGTGACATTCACGTTGACGTTGACGGGTGGAAGCTCGTCCGATTTTTTCGACGGGTTGGATTTCGTCAAGTTCCCCTGATCTTTAATACTAGGATTGGCCTCGGGAGGTGATACCACCGTACTGGCTGGAGGAGCTGCGGTCGCCGCTTTGTTGGTGTTGTTGTCAGTCGTACAGGTAGTTGCTGGGGGGTGCCCACTAGCTGAGGAGGAGGGTGAGTGAGAAGGTGAGAGAGATGGTGATGGAGAGGGAGAGATGGATGGTGACGGGGAAGTTTGCGGAGGGTCCAATGGAATGGTCATCCACGCATGGTTGAGGATGTCCTCCAGATGAGGCCTACTTTGTGGTCGAACTTTCAAACACATCCTGATGATGTCTTGGCACTCTGTGGAGAACAATAAAATAAATATGCCCAACATTAGCCAACTGCCAGCACAAACTGTATTACAATGACACAACATACGTATATGATATGCACTTATGGTTGTATAAAAAATATGAGTGCCATTTTGAATACTTCAGCATGCTTCTACTTCAATCTAGTTTTATAAAAGGAAAAAGAAGGCTATAAACTTACCATGTGTTAGACGCGTTCGGAAGCTTATATCTGCGCGGAGAATTTGCTCGTCACGTTCAAAAGGAATGTCTCCACAGACCATGTCGTAGAGGAGGATCCCCAACGACCACACTGTTGCCTGCTTTCCAAAATACTTCCCACAACGGATCCACTCCGGTGGAGCATAGACACGGGTTCCTACAAGGAATCAAATCAAATAAAACCAATAAAATATATGTCAATATGGGTCATGTTGTTAGTTCAGGGGGCTGCAGTAACTTCTTCTTGCATTGCAATCCCACTTTTACAGCTTCACGAGGAAAAACTATATTGCATTTGAGCTTTGTCAACTACGCTCAACTAGCCTAATTGAACACTTTAATTACTCCAATAAATACATCAATAGCCATTTATGCTCATGGAGACTGGTGGATGGTTTTTGAGGCTTTATAAAAACCTTTTCTCACATTTTTTTGTATGTCCTCTCAGGTAATACAAATGATCCACTTCTTAAAAGTCCATCCATCTACAATCTACTTCATCTAGGTATTCCAATTCCATTCCAATTTCATTTTCCTCCACCGAGTAATAATCCTCAAAACTAAACTCCAGACTGTTGTTTACCTTGTCCAAGGCTAACTTCTCTTCACATGGATACATACATTTTGTTTTCAGAATTGCATTGAAAAGAATTCCTTTAACAGTCCCTACCTGACGCTAAATCTACGGCACTTATGTAGTTCCTCAAAAAGCTCTTCTGTCTTCTGAGAAAAAAGTTTCGGGATGATCCTTCAAAGGAATTTTATAAGTACCCTTAAATTCTTTCTTTTCCTTTTTTTTCTTCAAAAAAGCAGCATAATAAGGTCGACTCGTTTGTAACAAACCACTATTTAAGCTCGAGAAGGGAACCCCATTTAAACGAAGAAGAAAAAAATCAGTAGCAAGAAGGGAGAGAGAAGAGACCCTTTTTCTTGGTTCATTCAGCCATTTCGCTGCATCCATTTCTTGGGAAAAAAATGTATCAAGACTACTCTTACATCAAACAAAATCCAAAGCAAAAAAATGACAATGGAGAGGAATCCAAAAATCCATCCATTGCATTGGCATTTTCAAATTATTTAATATTCCCATACATTCACTTCCCCGTGATATATTGCTCCTCATTCATTGGACTGTAATGCAATTTTGGTTTCCTTAGCAGTCCCATTGTTTACCTGAGAGCTTTTATGTAATTTCTTTGAATTTATGGATGTGTAACAGCCAAAACCCACATTCCAGTCCTCCGGTATCAATATAGGTCGAGGAAAACAACCCAAAAAATCAGTTTTCCCATTGTTTTACATTTCATTTTATTCGAGTTCAGGACGCTTTCCCAGACCTTGTTGTACTCTTTTTTTTCAACGAAATACACTTTATCTCCATCCATGGAATGGAATGATTTTTTTCCCTTGTTCGGCCTACATCCAACAAATAAAAATTACAGTGGAATCTGACAGGATTCCCAAACTGCAGACACAACCCACCCTAGCAAGCACTCTTGTCTGGAAGAGATTACGAATTTTTTTTTCTCCTCCTGATAAAACTGATACGATGATGATGATATTGTGTGAATGTGAATCCGGTACGAACGCAATCGTCAATGGTACGCCATTTATATATTTACACTTCTTGTCAACGGAATAATTACAGTTTTGGGTTATCCTTTTTGGTTGATTTTTTTTTCAGAAATTTTTTTTTACGCTGGTCATTCATTCTATTCAGTACAAGGTTTCATGCAAACACCATCAACATCATATCATCATCATAAGTAATGCAATGACAGGCTCAATTGGCACGCCAAGGTCCTTTTCCACACAATAAATAGCCCTCATAGGGTTGTTGGGTATGGATCAGGATGATACTGAAACTGATGTGCAACAGAAAATGTCCTCATTTTCAGTTTGTAAATCACCCATCCGATTCTTTCAGAGGGAAGGAAGAGGAAACCTTTCTTTCCAAGGGAATCAGTGCAGTAGCATCTTCACACAAACTTCAGAAGAATAAAATATATTCTATTCAGCTGAAAACTTCACTTTTGCATTGAAATGTATATCATCATCATTATCATCATCATCATGATAGGATGAAGGCATGTTCACTGCAGATTAACACAAAAACAGTCGTTACAGGAAAATGCTAAAAGAAAACAAATCTATTGCTATATGTTTTCTCGCTCTCATGGCCCCGGATATTCCTTACTATCACGGCGTATCTTTAGGGATGGATACATCCGACTTGTTCATTCTCTAAAATATTTATGCTTAGCTTACAATTCTTGTTCTCACGTTTGCTAGGGCTTTGCTGGAGTTTACTGACTTCTCATGAACTTATAAAAATGAGGAAAGTACATACCTACCTACTACACACCCAACCAGGTATATACGTACCCACAGATTTCACAATGAAAATGTGTTGTTTTTGTGTTCATACTGGGACTGGGAGAAATGTATAATATTCGGTTGGGATAACGATTGCGAATGTGGGAGACCTGTTCTTATCTTCGAGGAATTGAGAAAGAGCCTTGCATCAGCAACAATCACACAGCAAGTCATGATGATGCTGATGCTGATTATTGCACATTCTTACAGTATGAACTATTATTATAAGGAGGACGTCTGCATATTTTCCATTTTCTTCTCACACTTTTCTTCTGCCGAGCGAGCAATCCCTGAGAAAAGAATGTTTTGAGGAGTACCTGTACTCTTTTTAGAACTGTAAAAGGTTATGTTATGTTCTGTGCAAAAAAAATGGGAAAGAATAATGACTCCTAGTTTATGGCGGTTTTTTCCCCAGCCATCCAAGATTCGTACATTTATGTACAAGATGAAGAAGACACGAGGGTTTGGTGTATACGTAGGAAGCAGAGAAGTAAACTACCTTTCTCAAAGGTATACCGAGGCAGGGAAAACATTCATGAAAAATTTAACAAAAAGCATACTACCAACTTACTATTCCCAATCCCCCTTGTTGTATGTCTTTAAAAAAAATGCAAAAATCTCTCGACAGACGAGGAGTTCATTCCCGACATGACTACCTTGTCCATCCAAATCCTAATCCCAAAACCAGTAACCAAAACGGACAAAAAAATATCCTAAACCATGATGATGATGAGTAAGAAAGGAAACGAATCTTCTTATTAGCAAACGTCCAGCTCATACCAGTACCAGAATTGAGAATTGTTAGGTATAAATATGCTCATGTTGGTTGGAAAGAAACTGATGAACTGTTGATGATGCCATTGCATTGCATTGCCATACCATACCATCCCATGCCGAAAGCAAATGACTGTTGCTACATAATTAAACTGTACGGATAAAGTCAAGGTCGGTTACACACATTTCTCTCTGGCTGGACGCTGGATTTTCGCAAAAAGTTGCTCTTGCCTGCAGTTGCTCTGCTCACTTATCCTAATGTGGTAATTTCGGGATTGAGGTATGTCATTTTTTTTTGCTAATTCGTTGAAAAAACCTGAGTAATAAGCTGATTATGCCATGTTCCATGGTTGTGAGATGGGAATGCAGTGGGAAGGTGATGGCCCTTTCCAAGAGTGAATCAGGTAGATTTATATACTACATAGATATATATTCTTGGCGTGTAATAATGATGAGACAATATTTGCTAAACACGTAACCCACCTGAACAAAAGACATTTATATTGCCTATTTTTTTATTATATGTATAAGATAATATACATTTTCCCAGTTTCGGGAATGCAAAGGGGAGAGCAGTCATTTTTTTTGAGTACCTAAAATAAGACAGGATAAACCCATTTGCTCGCTGTTGATTTTTTTTTGCGTCCAATCCGCCAGACAAACATTAATACAAATACTATTTTTTTCCTCCTTCTTTCCTAGCCGACTAGAATGGCGAACAAGGGGATGGAATGGGCTAGACAAAAATTGAAATAAATAAATATGCATAGCATACAGACGGGTTTGTAAATGATCGGGGTTAATGCCTCCAGTTTCCAATCTCACTCACATCACACAATGCTTGCTTGAGTAATTATGCAACAAAAGAGTGAGTAGTTTGAGAGAGGGATTCCTGGAGACCGGTGCAGCGCATTAATATTACTACCACTACTACCTCTCATACTCGCAAATTCTAGCCCGTTGATTCCGATGAAGAAACAGCCAAGCACATACATACCTACAATCAGAATGAGGGGAAGTTTACCATGTTTGTGATTCTTGCGATTACCTAATACCACTTCCCTAAAATGTGATCGTTGGAGCAGTTTCTTTCATTGTGATTGTCCGCAGAACAGAGTATTCATAATAGCCATGCTTGGTTTGGTTGGATTGGACATGCGCTCTTCACTCACGGTGAGTTTTTTTTTCTGAGAGAGAGAGATTTTTTTTGAAGATGGCAAAACTGGATAAGAGTAAAAGAATTTGGTTTCCACATTTTACTAATGCCCTTTTATATACATACGTTGGAGTTGATGTAATAGAGAGGAACATCGTAGCCACCATCAATAAGCTCTGATGAGCAGATGGCCGACAAAGAAGGTCAATGTGCCTAAGAAGAGAAGCCAGCCAGCCACCTTGTTACATAAATCTGTTCCCGTCAAGGATGTTGATCTTGATCATTCCATTCCCTTAATAAATTACGAGTGTTCTCCGAAAAAAAATGTTCCAGCGCCAGACTAGAATTTTCAAAATGTTACATGGTCCCAACTCCTCCATACTAATTATTAAAGAATAGGAAAGGAATTCGTCCACCTGTCCATTATATAGGTAGCTTATAGCTTGATTATGAAAACGGATGCGTTCTAATGGCTTTGCATTGTAAATCCTAAAGTTGTGTCATTGCTTTACTAGATTTTTTTTTCTTATGTGAGACATCTCACTAGAAAGAAACGCAAACGGCAGCAACCTAAAAATAATACTCACAAACTTTCCGTCGGCCATGGCAGACTTATTACTATATATTTTGTGGTGTAATTTACCTTGAAACTTCCCATGCCATTAAAAGTAAACTTGTATTTTTCTAATAAAAATCTTTCCTCGCCAGTCTTGACATTCATTTTCTATTATTGTCAGAGAGAGAGAGAGAGAGAAAAAAACGTCGTTCCAATTTCATTGACATTGTGGCAACGGAGTTTTGTTTGTTTATTAATAACTATTGCATAGTTATAAATCTGGCCGTTTATTTTTTTTGTTTAGTATTACTCGTCTTGTAGATGAAATGAATGATAAATATGGTCATGCTGTCATGTAATGTACCCTTTGATGTTGTTGTTTTCAAAGCCATGTACAGTCACAGTTACAGCCAAACATTACACGAATCCCAGTCAAATTGAATGGGAAAGTTGTAATCTTCAAAAGGCCAACACCTTCAATATTTTCTGCAACTTAATTTATTTTAAGTGCGTAGTACACATAAAAAGCTATGCTCCCTCACATCCCATTTGTATTTTGCTTGCTTGCAGATTGCAGAGCAGGTACAAAAATGGTGTAGGCAACTGACATATAAAAGGCTATGCTGAGTAGAATTGAATTGACTTTGCGTTTGCAGCAATCCTTTCATTTCAATTCAAACCACTACACTCACTTGCATGGTTACTACGATTCCTTGCCGTTTTATATGCATTGTGAGGAAGATGATGATGATGATGAATCCCTTCACTTGTTATAAAATCTACCTACCTATATAATAACTTGCTCAGCTCAACAGATAGATTGATAATAGGTATGCAAGCAGAGAGGCAACAAAATATAGCGTCATACTCATACAGTAACGGCGTTTTATAATGCTCAAGGAAGAAAAGTAGGGAAATAGGTCATGCAAACCCAATAATATAGAGAGACATGACAGGACATATCAAATATATATCTACAAAGTCCCTCAATAATTCTCTGCCATACTCATAAGTATAAATGTATTTTTGCAACTCGAATCGAATCCCTATAGCCATAGTCAGGTAGCGTGATAGTGATAAGTATTTATTATTATTATGACCGTTATTATTATAGTGGAGCTTCATATATGGGAATGGAAATTAGATAATAGACCTATAACAATGATGACATTGTACTTTTCCATTACATTACATACTGTAACAACAGGACTAGCTGAGGAATGATTATTCGCTTAAAGACGAAGATCTTATAAGATTGCATTATTGCAAATCACAAACTGCACCTCACTCTTCTCTCCTTCTGTCAGTTTCCTTTTTCTGAACAGAGATCTACTATTCGCAACAATATTATTATTCCCTTATTGAGTGGAAATAATGAAAAATAATTGTAGTACATAACTAACATGGGGCAGCCAAGCTCTACTATCCCATTGTTGCAACAATAAAACTTATTTAAAAAAAAACACGTGTCTAAATTACGTGGGCTCTGCCTCCTTGCCACTCATAGGTACAAACTAACTATGTAATGGGATAAGGATTAGGTGAGTGACTAGCAAAAGTCTTCATGTGGACAAGTTGTGTTTTTGTATTTTTTTTTATTTAGTTTAGTTAGAAAATTATAGTATGTACTACGACTACATAAATGGTCACATTTGAAGCTTACAAGGTGAAGCCTCTAAATATTTACTTTACGTGTTGTTATTTTTTTTTCTTCTCGAAAGTGACTAAGGTAAGTTATACGGATGATTTCGTCATCCAACTCACTTATTTGTTGGGGTACAAAGTGCACCAAGCCATGAGGGCAAAGAAAATCACATAACTATAGTTAGTATTTTTTTTATGTGTCCTGAGGCCTTCTCTACGCAAGAAAAAAAACGTTTGTTTCGTTACGATTGATCAAATCCCATCATCATCATGAAGATAAAAGTGAGTACTACTTAAAATAAAATCCCACTTGAGATATTTATATTTATTAATATCTCAATTAGCTTACTTAGTATTGGTATTATTTTTTTATGCATGGGAAAGCTTTTGGATAAATAAATGACAAAACGAAATTATTACATGGAACAAAAAAAATAGCAGAACGGCTGGCTTGGCGTAAGAAGGAGAGCATAAGACCCTTGATTAAAAAATTACGAAATGAAAGGAGGCCTTCTTCTTCTCCCCCTTCCCACAATTTTAATTTTAAGCTCTTTTCTTTTAGATAAACCTACACTAATTATAGAAATTATATCACAAAAGTGCTCATTCATACAAAAAAAAAGATAGTTAAATACTGTTCAATGAACTTTAAACCTTACTTTACTTGGATAAAGCAAATCGGAGGAGAAAAAACTTTTGATGTGGATACAAGAAAAAAAGTAAATGATTCATTCATTGTCAATGATATTTTTTTGATGACTGTTACAATTATTCGTCGTAGTAGCAGCCACTATCCATGCACATGGTGCTGACTCCTCGAAATTTTTGGTTCAAGTCATGTTTGCCCTCCATAAAATAATAATTCATGAATCATTCAAGTCTCCAGCAGGTAGGTGGTTTTCCCCCCTTATTTCGAGTTCGAGTACGAAAGGTTATTATAAAGTGATGATGATGAGTTGAAGCTGGTGGACGCATGATAAAGCTCGTTCCTATTAACATGTGATTAACGCAAAGACACCGAGACATGATAAGTCGTAATTAAGAGAGAACTGCTTATTGCCATGCACATTCCACATTTCATGGATAAGCTCTGGCGACAGTCTTTCCTTAATTAATGTCTTGATGCTGGAGACGACACTACGCGTTATAAAACAAAACACTATGGAGCTTTTGGATCTGGAAAACTACTTTTTACCCCCATTGAAAGATGAATGGCGGCGCAAACTAAACGCATAATCAGCAACTAAAATTATGATTAACCTTTTTTATCATCATTCATATGAGTATAGTATATTTACAGAGATAAGTTCAAGTAGAGGTTTCCCTATCATGTACAAGCGTTGCTGCTTCCTTACTGCCTCAAGAGAAATAAATTTCATCACTGAAGATTCCTCCAGACCTTAATGGGCTTGACGATTTGATCTGGTGCTGGTCGGTTGGTCCTGACCAAATGGGTTGCAGAGATAGGCAACGCATTTGAAGAGCAGATGATTCAAGTGTCATCCCGTCATTCAATCGTCATTCAGTCATGATGATGATCATCATCCCAATCGTATTGGATCCTAAAGAGGAGACTATGTTGCTGTGCAAATTGACACGGCGACACACCCACCGACCATCATTCCTCGGCAGATTATTTAGCAATCCTCACCACCATGCTCGTTATTTTATTAGTATCCAACTACGTAGAAATATTGACATGGATCTTGTATATATACAACCATATTTTGATGAATAAAGTCAAGAAGTTTTTTTTTACATCAATTTATTAGATTAATAAATTTGTTGTCATTATTATTCATATTAATTTCATAAATTTTAATGGCTCTCCCCTCCAATCAAACTTACTACGCATGACGAGAATATAGTACCCCAAAAGGGAAACATGCATGCATTCATAATTTGGACGAACCCGTTCACTCGACTCCTGATATGATGATATGATTATATTAGTATTATGATACAAAACATTAAACTTTTTACTTCCCACTCAACAGCAAAATATTAGCAAAATAACCCAGAGCCTTAGAGACTTTGAGCTGCCGTCACTCATGTATATCCAGTTCAGTCTGCTTCATTTGCCATTTGCTGCTCCTGTGCAAGCCCTTTTTCGCCTCTGTGCATGCTGAATTGGTTCGCAGTTCATTTCAGTTGTAAACAAATCAGAGTCACTCACTCCTCAGAGATGCTCACCAGAGTAAAGCGGATAAGTAATAATAATAATGCCTTGATACATATTTGCATTCGATCAGTGATCATGATGAGTACAGAGACGGAACGTACCTTGAAGCATATTGATATTGTTAGCTTTAAAAGAAGCCTAATGGAGTGTATTGTAATTGTAATTGTGGGATGGGATGAGGACCTGTCCGTACATAACAATAGTGCCTGTCAAATAACTCTACAGAGCATAGGTATGAGCAACCTTCACAATGGCACTATTTCAATTAGCGCTGGTTATCACACCAACAGTAATCGTGATGCTAGACGGAGACGGGGAGAACATAATTGGTGCAACATTCCCATTAGTATCCTTCTGTCTCTAATCCTATGCAAAACTTTGAGCCGTGAAAGAATTGTAAAAAAAACTACTGTGCAGATTTGAATAACAAATGCACATGAACGTGATCTTGTACGTCAGTCCGTAGGTCTTTTCAAGAGAGAAAAAAAAGAAGCACGGTTGGTTGGAAGGTGTTGCGCTAATATGCAGGTTACTGGGATCAATCCCTTTCCAACCCAACCACAAACAAAAAACATCACAAAAAAGAACCATCAAATCAATTATAATGATAAAAGGGGAAAAAACCATTCCATATATGCATACAGGCATACGTAGGCAGCAGCAGTTCCAAGCCAATTTGTATCTGCGTACTATAAAACTGCCATAATTATTGCTAGCGAAGAATTTTTCCTTCCCAAATCGCATGATTTATCCTCATCCACCAGCGGGAAGAAAAAAAAATGGTTTTCTGTTGTAATAAAATAACTAACCATTGATTAGGAAAACAAACTCTGTAGCTCTGAGGTTAGATAGCATATACCTCTATACTACTTGGAAATTAGATATTGTTTCCAAATTGATGGGAAGAACCTTCAAAACTCTCCATCCGATCAAAGTTTTGCGCAGTTCTAGCTTGAGCTTAAGGAAAAAAACCCGTAAAGCAATCAATGACTCCTCCGACATGCAATGCGAAAGTGACCATCAACATCATAACAACGAAACCAATTGCAATTCTTCAGGAAAATAAATATCCAGTTCATTCCACTATCCAA
>JAQGAI010002295.1:0-12595 GCA_034696905.1 Lepidocyrtus violaceus
GCCAATTGAAGGAGCACTAGATGTTATACTGAATCCGTTGCATTGTCGGAGTGCCACCGTTTAGAACTTACTCCACTAACGATGGTATGATATGAATGGATGGAAGTTTTCGTCTTTTTGTGGTTTGCTTTTTTATTTTCCTATTTCTTGGAATTATTTTTCTCTCACAATCAGTCATTATTCCTCCGGATTAAGGTGATATGATGGAAGGGTGGCTGCGTAGTGCATGGCAAACAAACCAGTAAACGAAGAAAAATGTTGCAATTTTATGCTTACTTGTGATGAAAAACTCTTCATGCTTCTTTCTCCATGTCTGGGTTTTAGCGCAATGATGTTTTCTACAAAAAGGGAAATACGTCCTTTAAGTAGACTTACATTTGGAGTTTGAAAAGAAGTCTAACCGTTTGTACAATGAAATAACATATTTACTCATCCGAGCTCACTTTGTAACGAGCACCCATTTCAGGACATGGGGGGTGACAGAGTAAAAGGAAGGAAATCTCTTGGCCGTGCATGCTATTGGGAAGGAAACTACTACACATCAAACATGCCAAAATCACCATCATCATCATCACTTAAGAATGGCGTATTATGAGGCAGTGAAAGAAACGGGACGATTTATGTTTACTTTTTCGGAAATGTTGAAGCAAAATTTTTAAACATTTGAAAAAGGAAAATGGATTGAGATATGTTTTCACATTTTAAACCAACTGTTTGGCCACTTCCGATGAAGCCCTGTTTTGTGGTTACAACTTGAGATGATAATTATTTATAGGAAGTACTTTAGCAACATTGTTGGCCCCTTCTGCTCTGTGAAGAATAAAAGAAATAGTAAATAATTTTCCACTTCTGTAAGTGAATCTCTGCTTGGATATTTCCTATTCCACTCGGAGGAGGAAATCCTCCAGCTCCTCAACAAGCTATAAAACGTCCAAGAAGGGCTCTTATGCTGGCACAGTTGTAAGTTTTGTACACTTTGGAATATAACAAAATCTCAGTAATAGCTTTGGGTTTTGATACAATCAACTCTTTCACCATCCCGTTCAATGGCTAAAAATAAGTACGACAAAAGGATAAATAAATAATAGGAAAAAGGAAATGGAGAAATGTCCGATCCAGTTATAAATTTATCTGCTTGAGCCTCTTACTATGTACAACTCACTAGGGCCAGTGCAGAGAGCCGGTTTAAACATGTGGGTGAGGGTGGAAATAATCATAACTGGAATTTGATTGGATATGGATTAAAATAATTTATATTAATTATAATATTTGTATTAATGATGGAGGCTGAATTTCCTATAAAAAATTGCAAATTCCAAGGTCACGTTGAAGTTGCGCTTTCAGCCATCCCATCAATCTTCTAATTTTGCTGATTCCGAGCGAACAACTTATGGTCTATGAAGTTTTAATGAATGTTAGTATAATCTTTGCTGAACCAGCAGCATACTCAACTAAAAGTTGTCGAACTAAAAGAACTGGGTGAAAGTTGTCAGCGAGTCTATGTAATGCTTACACTCTCACGGGTGTTGTGTAGACGGTTTGAAAGTTGATGATGATGATAACGTTTTTGCTTTTGTTTGTCATAAAGGAAGTAATTGGAATAATGGAGGAGAGGATTATTCCAGTTTCCCAATAGACAATGGCAGTAATCATCATCCCATGCAGTTCATATATCTGTATATTCACTTTATACAGTTATTCCTTATCCTATCATCACTGGAGGGTCGAGGCAACAAGAAAAAACAAAAGGTGAGTGAAAGGTAACATCGAAAATACATCCATTTACCTGGACTGGGAAAAGTGAGTGAAAAACCTTTTTCATGTTCCGGCTCCTTTCTCCCTTGTTAGTCATGCATTTACCCCCGAGAAGAGCCAGATAAAACTTTGGTTCTCTTCTCAATCCACAAAATTTCTTCGTTGTCCCCGGAACATAAAACATGTATCTTTTATTCGCTTCACTAAAAGCTTTGATGTAAACGGGGAAGCATAAAAGGAATATCTTAATGCGTATATTGTTGGGTAGCGTTACGTAAAACATTGGGGGGAGTGAGAGGGAATGGGAAAGATTTGTAACGGTGGATGTATTGCATCTCTTGAGATCATAATTTAAACTCAATTCTTCATACTTCTCCGTCACCCTTGATGTTTTAGCAGGAGTCAAGGGGTGGTGTCTTTAGTTGTAAACTGTAAATCGGGGCTTTGGAGACATTCGCAGGTTTTATCTTATCCTCAGTGGATTTATAGAATGGATGGAGACTTTTTTTCTGGGAGGAAAAGTGCTCTTGCTCTGCTTTTGTAGCTTCGTGTCCGCTCATGTGAGAGAACAAATATACAAAAAGGACGGGAGGCTCAAAGAATAATATCACGTTTTCTATTTTCTCCCGTCCTTCCCATTCTTTCTGAGAAAAGGGAGAAAAGAAAGGGCTTTCTCAAAGGCAGATAAAAGAGTTATGCATGCATTCTCGTTCAGGAATCAGGCTAGACCTTAGCTGGGATTTTGTGATCTCTTATCTACAATGACAGACTTTGTCGGGAGTTCCGCGTCTTCTAAAAGAAGACTTTTGGTGGACTTGACTATGAGGTGAAAGCATATCCGTTACTTTGAAGATTTCGGATATAACGTATTCAACATATAGCACGATAAACATTTAAACTTTATTTAAACCTTTTTTTAAAACATATTTCTAAATCTGTTAATAACTATTGATTTTAAGTATGTATGTGCAAACTATTTTTTATTGTAGGAAATTCTACGGCTTAACAGTTTTTACTGTAAATCCATCAACTGTAAATACTGACTCAACAATTATAATTTGCTCTCTGTCTAGCTGAAGTAGTCATAAAGTTAGGTGTTTAGGTAAGTCATATATATTTTCACCTCAATGTAACATAAACGTAGAAAGAAAAAACGAAGAGGTCAATTTTTATGTGATGATAAGTATTTTATAAACTTTCATTAGATCATTATTACATATATGATACATACATTTAGGACCTTGTAAATAGCATAACATTTCCAGCTTGTTGTACTTGGACAAGGAGGAAAGCGTTGTTTTTTCTCGTTTAAGTATACCTATGTACTGCATCTTGAGGATCTGCTCAACCTTTCCCTGGAGACTATTGAAAAGACAAAAAAAAGGTTTCCCTAGAAGCAATTTTCCTTTCCGTTCTACATTAACAATTCTGAACTGTCATGAATTTACATTAGCGATACTTAAGCCTATGCCTAGAGTATGCAACTCTGAACTATCAAATATATACCTTGTCCTAAAGTGTTTAGCTAAATAATAGTCCTGAATCCCGACATGGTACCCTTATAACATGTGACTTTCTTACAGATTAATTATTCCCATTCTAGCTTTCATCCCTTGCTTAGGTACATACTTGCTAAAGATAAGGAACATGATTGTATGTATGTCCAGCATAAATTCAATATCTCCTTTTTTTGTCCCGCGATACGATAGGGGAAAACCCTTAACCATGGTCATCCTTCCCAAACGCCCCAGGTGTGTTCTAACACCATCAACATCAGGTTATCAAACCAAAATTGATAATTTCAACGTGGAAAATGATGAGCAAGCATACCTACACCGATAAATTATATTGTAACCATTATCTTTATCTTCATAGTCGTTCCATGTATGTATAATGTAGAAAAATATTAAGCTAACGTCAGCATACTAAAAAAAATGACCTTATTATGTTGCCCCTTTTCACATCTTTTGAAAATGAAATGAAAACATTGGAAGGCTTCTCAGTTCCAATATTAATAACGTTGAGCTAGGCTAGAGCTAGGTCGCTCTCGATTTTCAACTGTATTTTCAAAAAGGTTTTATTTCCGTCTGGCTAAGCCGGAGCCGGGAGCGCAATATTAGCTGTACTCGAAAAAGCTGACCATTTCGTGCATCAAAATGGCAAAGGCTACTCTCATATATTAATATATCAATTTATAATTATCGATATGGCTGTATATAGTAGCATAATACATTGGAAGCAATTCGAGGACCGAAGGATTTTTCTCCCAAATCATTCCTTCCAGTTTCCTTTTGAACTTTCGCTAACCTGCACCCCACTGCTAATTCTCAAGGGAAAATTTTCTAGCTCATATTCGACCGAGGATTAAAATCATTGGAGGGTAAAAAAATCTGCTGCCTATTGTCACTTCGGTACATTACTTTTTCTTCTCGTCATCACTAACGGGCTGGGAGTATTGAGCGTTACATTCAAAAATGGTTAATTTGTTAACAAAATGTCTTTGTTCTGTTTCAAGCATTTTGCTCTCAACCCGATATTACATGTCTACACGTGATGTTGCATAATAAAGCATGAACTCCTGGATTGCTCAAGCTTTAAGTGGCGCTCATATGTTTTCGTAACAGAAGAGTAATGAGAATCCATAAGAATGGTGCCACAGTTGGTTGCTCCTTTTAAAACTCTCCGCTTCTGGAGAACCTAGCAAGGTAGCAGTAGTATCATAGCAGCAAAACCAAATTAAAAACATGTGAATGCACCACGCTCTTGCAAAAAAAAATATAGTCTAAACTGGATTTGTTTTTCTTTCAATGTTGGCTACCTTGACCATGGCCTAAATTGGATCGTAAAAATAGAAGAAGAAAAATACTCATCTTTGTAAATGGACTTTCATTCATTCGTATAAAATAGCGCATATTATGCAAATACGACATTTCTCATGTCCCATGTACCTGGCCTGGCGTCCTGGTAGCTATAGTATAATAATAGCTATGTGAGGAGAGGGCTGGCAAAAGACGTGACTCCTCTACTCTTTACAACTTCATGAACTGCTTATTCTCCAGTTCAGCAGATCCTCAAAAGCAGTTCTTTTCTTCTCCAAAGCAACGCACTGCCGGCTGGCCTTCAACAAAAAATGTAATAAATAGGTTCTGACTGCCAGGACTAGAGCCAATGTAATACTGGGAAGTTTAACTGCCTAACCATGTAGTAACTAAGTAGGTAATCTTTTATTTATGTCTTTCTGAAACTTTAATTTCATCTGGTGGCCGAGACCACTAGTGATAATGACGCCAGTTATTATGCAGAGGACAGCCAACAAAGCAAAACTAACAACCATGACATGAGCTGGTTTTAGATAGATGGACATGAAAATGGAATTTACACTATTTGAGCAGAGAATCAACAAAATCCTGCTTATCGAAATGGAACATGCAGTTCAACTTGTTTCGGGAAAAGTAATTCTGCAGATTTTAATGCAAATCAACAAGACGATATAAATGCTGCTGATTTCCAGAATCTTGCAAACAACGAAACGAGTCCAGTTTCAGTAAGCTACATTATGTTAAGTTAAGTTCAACTCCTGGATAGGTTTGGAACTCGTTCCAGATACCTAATTGTAAGTATGTTATTATGATAAAACATCGAGACGTATTAATGTTCTATGAGACATTTAAACGAGAATATAGACTAACTCGTATGTATATGATCTAACGCGGAGATATACATTTCTTATGTCTAGTTCCAGCCTCCTGATCCGGTTTCCAAACTACACTCCAGAGCATTTCAGTTTAGGATAGGTTATGATTAATTATTCCATTATTGAAGGTACGTATTAAGTTTTGATATTGTCTGTTTGAAACTGACGATGCAATCCCTTGCATAATGTTGCAAATAGAATGTCCAATGTACTGGTTCCATATTGGATTGTACTTACCTTATACAGCAAATCATCGGATTTAAAACGAGAACGATGGTGAACAAAAACTTTATTTAGCAGCCGGTTTATTTATTTACAACAAGTTGATTCTCAAGCGACCACGCTGGCCAGCCAGAGCAGAGCGAAACGCAACATTTATATTGCATTGAAATATTTGCGATTGTAATATTTATACATACATGTGCATATGGTAATCATGATTATTATATCATTGTATATTGTAAATGAATAAATACACCCAAGTGTTCCAGCCCAAAAGCGTGACGTAAGGTACATGCTTCTTATTGGCAATTGGAATGTGAGGTTGTCCTTGTAATCCAGCGTGAGCCTGCCTAGCTGGATGGCGATATTAGATTTGCAGTGAGGAGGTTTTTGGTATTATCATATTATGTATTTCATATTAAATGGTCAATGCTCATCAATACTGACACAGCTATTTAATAGGCACAGCCGCGCTAGCTATTCAGGCGACGAAGATACATACCGCTGGCTGGATGAAGCAAGAAAGAAGCAAAACAGAACAAATAAGGCAAGGTCAAAGTCATATTATTTTTTAGCGAACATTTTGCTTCGCTGGCTGAGAGTGATATGATGGTGCTGATGATGATAATGATGATGTTGATAATTTGATTGAATCTTGTCTCATTTCACCTACCTAAACAACTTGTTAATTTGCTTCTTTTATATTACATCGCACTAAATGCGTAGTGTACACACAATCCGACCGCTTTAAATAATAGTCATAGAAAAACATGTCGTGAACTGTGGGTGAAAAGAAAACTAAACAGAGAATCGTGTGTAATTCGGTAAGAAAGGGAAGGAAAGGATTTAAAAAAAACGAGCATAACTTTTGGTTTGGAAAGCCGAACTGAGCACTGAGCTAGTATTTGCTTCGACCAAGCGTATCCTTATGGATTTACTTTCTTCAGGATAGGAACTGGGGTTCTCGCATTTCACATGCATTAAAATAATATGGCCAGTTTTTAATAATTCATAATTCACGTCCTCCCTCACTAACCTAAGGCTGCCCAGGGCCACTTTTAGATGTAGCCGAACTGCATGCATAAATTCCACAGCTTCTGACTTTTCCATCAAAAAACGGATACGTTTTCCACGCCAAGAGTAGTTGTCAGTATTTCCCTACCCCTCTTCCTCCTCTAGGACGTAGCTCAAAATTTTCCACGTATCAAACAGTAATTATGTTTTGATTAAAACTTGAGCAAGCGGCAACATAAAATCCCGGAACCACTCAAGTATACCAAACTACCCACAAACAGACCTAAAAGAAGATAGATGAACGCGAGAAATAAATTATCGTTTCTTATGCCATGGTTAAAACTTCTACACAAACAGACCATTTTATACAGACCATCCTATGCACTGCTAATCCTTTTCCTGGACATTAACCTTCGTCCAAGTTAAGTTTCAAGTTTTAGATGACACACTGGACGGCTATTAATAAGTTTTTGGTGATAAAGCGTGGACTAAGAAAAGCAGTAATTAATCCGCAATCCGCATCATTGCCATTTTTCTAGCCATGAAACATATTTTATTTGACTAACTGTAAGACACCTACTTTTATTCTGTATAAGAGCTGACGAGTTTTATTGCGGGAAGTTTGGTCTTCATTTAATTTTACTTATATGTAGTTAAATTCCTCCCAACCATATAAATTTTACGACTAACTTAGTAATGCACAAACAACTTTCATGCCATTTCTTAGTTATTAGCTCTTTCCAACTTGTCACGTCACCCATTTTTTAATTTGGAGGCTACAGAGTAGAAACATGACGTGCAAAAATACATGGATATGCAGTTTTCAAGCACAAAAAGTGAGCCAGGGGAAGCACGTTTTCCATGTCTTGTTCCTGGTGTGACAATCAGATTTAAAAAAAATCTTCAATATAGACAATTTGTGATGCATGCTAGTCTGGGGACGAAGGGTTCGACAATTAACAAAACGACATGACCTTCGTGCAGGTAGATCCAGAATCCTTAAAAATTTCTTCCATACCGGCATAATTATATAAGAGCCCATCAGGAACAGAGGCGGCTAATGCCCTCAATTTTTTTAAAGGATCCTATCTAAGCCCCTGAAACCAATATTTTCACTGTTGTTGGCAGCTAGTAGTAGTAGAGCGCTTTATATCGCTATTCATATTGCATACATTTTTTACTTGTCAAACACCATGGGTGTATGGGAACATAATATTCCATTCCCTAGCTCAACAGAACACCAGTCCAAAGAAAAGATGTTATTGGGAAAGTGGCACGAACTCAGGACTTCCATTGCATCATTGCCTCAGATATCATTTCCCCTACCAAGACAGGTTCAACTTGAAAGGGCTTTATCATCATGCCCATCTCCCTTCAATACACAGCTCAGAAATGATGATGCCTGAAGTGTAGTTGACATATGGGCTTATTACTATAATTGGCACACGCATATTTCGCATTTAAGTTTGCTATACATTTTTTTTTAAATAAATCTTCCGTATTAATAAAAGCTTTTCGCTGTGGCATAGTTTTAGATGCAATATTGTGTATAATTTTGAAGCGTTCTCTTGTATCTACATTCCATTTTGAATGGCTTGTTGGGCAAACCGAATTCATTTATACAAATATCTTATTAGATTCTAGATGCAAAGGTATGTATATATCTGCAACTGCATGCATAAGGTACAAACTTTTGTTGCATTATAATACCTATTCACACTCAACTCCTTTCTCCTTATTTGGAGCTTGTTTTCGAGAGCTGTAGTGTCGTGTGGACTTTTATTCCGAATGACACTCCTTCCACCTCCACCGCATCAGATTCGAAATGAATTGAAAGATACGATTCTACCTAAAAGTAAACTTGGAAAACTTTTATCTATTATAGGGATCGTTGGGATATGAATGGATAGAGAGTTTTTCCAGCGACGATAATGATATGATAATACCGACATACGACGACGGTATTTGTTATCCACCTTAGTAATATTCCTAGTGATAGGGACATTGCCATGCATGCGTTACACCCTACCTGTTTGCTGGATCTCATGAATTAATTAAAGAAATAAATAAATAGAATTTGTTTGAAGTCAGCTCTCTGGAGACGAGAAAGGTATTAATGCATGCATAGATAAAGCCCAGTTCTTAAATACGTATTTCCCTTACGGATTTTATTCTCCCTGCACGGGGAACGAATGACCCGTTCAATTTTCAATTCAACCTATCCACCGGTTCATAATCTTAGCCAATCTTTCTAAATCTTTGTTCTACGCACTTTCCAGTTTCCAATATCCGTTCCGAATAGATATCCCCAAACTTCATCTTATCTATAATTATCCGACACAACTGGCTAGGGAAGGGATTGTACTACGCTCAAACCTCCAACAACGTTGCTATTTAGCATCACAAAAAGAGACATGATATTTGTAACTTGCCGTGACTGCGTCCCAAGTAGATCCTGCATTTTTTTAGCATCATCATCCGCCCGGTATATATTTCTCTCCAATGCCAATAGATTTGATCATAAATACCAATCGCATGATAGTAAATTTGAAGCTACGCAGTAGTGTTTTCAAAACAAAACCTGAACTTGACTAAATCGTTGAGGAAAAAAGAACACACGAGTAGTGCGACTTGAATTATAACGAGAAGACCAAGACGACGACGACGCGACCATCTCTGTCAGGTAAAGCAGCAACAGCTTATGCCTACTACAAATGCAATGCTTTTTTCGACTATCTTATAGGACCACGATGCGCGATGAAAAAAGAAAGCCAAGAAGATGATCTTAAAATTCTATTGATGTAAAACCTCTCCCAATTCCAATGCATTCATTGAGGCTCTACCACCACCACATAACACCACACATCCACGCATATCATCATTCTTTAAAGGAGGAATGTAAAAGGATTTTCACAACAGGGAAAAGAAAATGAAAGATTCCAAACCAACCTCGTGCTAGTTTGGTTTGTTAGTGAAGCTGCCGGTGATGATGATGATGATGATGCTGTAACTGGTAAAATGGTGGGATATCTTTTTCTGCTTTAGAAATATGAGCATGCTGGCTAATGACTTAAACATATAAGGGAAGTAACATTAAAACAGGCAATATTTTTTCTTCCGTCGTTTGCTAACAATTACATTCACCAACTAAGACAACAACGAAAAGGCTCTCTTGGCTAGACAAATTAGGAAATTTTCTTCTTCCCTTCCTCCATCCAGGACAGGTTCCTTTTAAAAAAAGTCCTTAAAAACTATTATAATATGCCTAACACATTTATTCCAGTCCGGTTATCTAACATCCTTGTGGTCAATCAAATACTATATAGCGTATGTCGAGAGTACTAACTATAATATGTTTACTGCTCCGTCAGAGTTTTATCGTTATCACTGGCATCATCATCCTCCTCACATGTTTCAGTCAGCCCTTGTTGGATACTGGTTTGCTACCAACAACAGGCTTTTCATATAAAATATACAAAAATATTATCACAAGTAACTATGAGCAAGTTGACGTAACCAAAGGAGCACATTTTAACGTTCGTCTCGAGCTAACCAAACCAAAAGAATATGTAAGTTGTAACAAAACTCATGTTTCTTTTTCCTCGACCGAAACAACTTCAGTCACTACATCGAGTTTTATCCACAAAGTCCAGTCAGTCGTGTTGATGCCGTGTGCTTAGGAATATCAGTACAGAAGAGGGACATATTTATAATAGGTGGGGGCCGCAATAACTATATTGCATAAACAATTTTTCAACTTGTATGTGCTGGTCCTGGATGCAAATCCTGCAGCTTCCCATTTGATCTCTGTTAGACAATCAAAAAGAGCTTGACGAGAGAGAGAAGCAAGGGAAGAGAGTGAAAGAAAAATTATTTCCAATAGTTCTGGAATGTGCAGTGCATTCGTTGCTCAATTTCAAGGAAGACGGCAAGTAAGGGAAATCTGTGGCAAAGAAGAAGACGAAGCCGCATTTTAATATTTCACGTTCCACGTTTTTTTTTATCGGAAAGCGTTTCATTCATATTTCTTCCCAGACAATTTTACCCTTTTTCTTTAATCGTCTCATCCTCAAGTTTTTTTTATTTTGTAACGGGGTCTCTCTCCCCGAGTGCTAAAAACGTCTTTCATAGTTCTGAGGAAAGCATCCAGTTCCAAAAGTCGGAGGAAAGACCTTTTTTCCCTATGAAACAAGGCCAAGAAAAACTATTACCTTTGCTGGAATATACATACGTATTTCCATTTTTGCGGATGTATATTTGAAGGAAAGATATAGGTTGGAAGATTATGTTTGACTTCCTTTGCTCTTTTATGTAAAGAAAGTGTGCTTTGTTCTTTTCAGTTTACTTTTACGCTTACGTTCAAAAACGTACAGCCGCTCAATACATTCCACACCTACCTTTCAAGTTTGCCAAGTTTCGGTAGTCAGTCTGGAAGGCCTGGAAGGAAGTGAGATTTTGGATAGTCGCCGTTGCTCTCATTGGCAGTCCCAGTCAACAGTTGAATAGTCATTTGGTTCAAAACTCAAGTTGCTTGCAATATTTTAGGTAAGTATAATTATGAAAAAAAGTCAAATAGTGAATGAATGAGAGCAAAATTTTGTGATCTTCTTTCATCATGTCACTCTTTAGAATGTACGCCCACTTTTTTTGCATGAAATTGAAATAACAACAAAGAACATCATGAAAGATCCTTTCACTTGTCTTTCGTTAAAAGGCTAGCAGTTAGCTAGCATTCCAGATAGAAAAGACAATAAATTCAGGATATCGTATGCTGAGAAATCATTATGCAATTGTAATATGAAACTCCAGCACTCTAGCTCATCGGTTTTCATGTTGCTATCCAGATCCCTGACAGATAGGGTAGGGTTACTTCAGATCGGATTGATGGGATCTCCAAATCAAGTGCATCGGCATTGAATCTGAATAGATATATAATTTGATTTTAATGTGGATAGTGGTGTAAAACAATACATATTACGAACATATAATCTATCATGTTTCCGGTTTTTCTGACACTTTTTTGTATCGGTTTTCAATGTTGACCTTTAAGTATGTTTCATTTCGTCTTTTTACAAACGCAGTTGTTCACATTAGGGCATGTCATATAGGAAGGACTTCGTGGCCAGAAGGCAAACTCATGTTTCTTTGCACTGGACTGAAGATGGTTGTAGCCTATTATTTTTGTAGTAAACGGACCTGTGGCTCTGCCAAAGATGAAAATGGCGGCGGATAAGAGAACTGACGATGAGAGAGAATTTTCAGGAATGGTTTCATTGGTATTTAAATATTAGAGCATAATATGGGAATGATGATTAGTAATTAGGTATTAAAATTGGATAAGGGAATGTGTGGTAGTGATGGTAGTGGCATGCATGCTCCAAGCTATGGCGACTACTGTTTACTTGTTCTTATGTTTTGTATTTAGGACGAAAGCTTCGATAAGCATTAAAAAGGCTGGCTGATAAATAAGATGATATAGGACGACAACGACATCATCATTTCCACGATACTGGTTTTCAGTTTATGGCCTCTCTCTCTCTCAGTCAGTAGAACAGCAGCGGCGGTGGGGTGCATATTTGTGTTGCTTTTAGTGCCAAGGTCATCCGAGTTTTTCAACTCGGCATGCTTGGCATGTCGCTCCTTCACGTCTTCATTGCTGTTTATACCTACTTCTGTCTGTAGCCATTTCACAGATTTAATATTATACAAGTCTGTGTACTAGTTACCTAATATTTAGCTAATGGAACAACGACGCAGAAGCTCATCATCACGTGGCGAAATAGGTTTTAAATTGAGAGGATTGCTTATCTTCCTTTTTGCTACTCTTTCCAATTTGACGATATGTCTTCGCGAGGTTGTAAATAGCATTGATCTTGATACGCCCAGTAGACATACCTACATGCGAATCTT
>JAQGAI010002296.1:0-12593 GCA_034696905.1 Lepidocyrtus violaceus
AAATAAAAAATCGAAGAGAGAAATTTTTCTCTCTCTCTCTCCAGCTTTCTCCAGGACAAATATAGTCATCTCCTCCTCTCTTTCCAAGCATATCCTCCTCAACTCAACTCAACTCACTTTCTCCTTTCGATGAGGATGTTTTTCCCCTGCAGAAATGCCACAGCCATATGCCTTTCCCTGCTCCTCCAAGCCATGTCAGTCAATAGGAAAAAATATCGGCCATTGATGGGAAAAAACATGCCATATTATTATATCATCATCATCATCATCAAGATAAAAAAATATTCTCGGAGAAAGTATGAAAGAAACTGGACTGAATGAGCTATGAAAATGACTTCTTCCCCTCCATTCAACAGTGAAAGTTACATAAACTTCCATTCGGATCTTTTGCCGGCATCCATGACAGTTTTTTTTGGAGAAAGCTGCTACTACATAATTTTTCCTATTAGGAAATGGTCAGACATGGCTTTATATACAAAAACTGTCCATAAAATTGACCGGTGGTTGTCCTTTCTTCCCTTCCCCCAAAAAAGTTTCTACTTTCTCTCTGGTTATGTAATATCGTATCAGTTCAAAAATAGAATCGTTTTTATGCAATTCACAAACCAGCCAGCTATTAAAATGGATGATGGCTTGAAATAAGTCATTCGAGAGAAAAAAATTTATATAATTTTATTTCCCCCATTTTCCTTCAACTTGTATCCCTTTAGAGTTGTCTGTGTTGTATGCATGCATATGACACAATGACAATGCAATTTTTTTCCGTTTAAAAAACTCTCCATGTTTTCCCCTTCTCTTCAGCTTTTTCTCTCAAAAAAAAAATAAATAGGAAAGGAAATGTTTTCAGGACAAGAAAGAATCTCCTCCAACAGAATGGGCAAAGGGATTCCGCCATTCATGCACTCCACTTCAACTCCAACTCCAGAGCTTTCTCCAGCTCCAGCTCCGGAGCTTGCTTGTTGTATGTTGTCATGAAATTGAACTGGAGTAGAATGGATTGGATTGACACAAATTCCGTGTACGGAATTTTGATTCGAGGGGATCTCCTCCTTCAAAAAAAAGTACAAAATTGTGTATCTCTACAAAGCAGTTTTTATGTCCTATGTACGGCTGGAGTCTATTTGAAGAATTCGTGCGGGGATCTATTTTTTCCCTCTTTAAAAAAATAAACTTTCTCCCTATTTTCTCCTTCCCCCCTATCAATATCAATTCAATACAGAACAGTTCAACAGTTGCTTACTATTATAGAATGACGGGGAAAGCTCCATGAAATATAAATATAAATACAATTTTGTGTATGGGAAAATGAGCGGACACGTTTTTCGCCAGTTTTTTATTCCGAAATTTCATCAGTTTTCCCTTCTCCTTTTTTATTTTCCTGCGGGGGACTTTCCCTTCCAGTCTATGTGACTTGAAGTGGCTTCCAACCAGCCAGCCATCCAAAACCGTGTCTCTTTCTCCGCATGTTTCTGAGTTGTATGGATGTACATTATAGATTTTTTTCCAAGGGGAAAGTGAAAGCCTTCATGCAAAAAGAAAACGACAGTCCACAAACCAGTCTCCCATCATCATCATCATCACCATCATCATCCAAAACAAATTGAGCATTTGTACATGATCCTCCCAAAATGTTATATGGCTTGGGTCACATCATCAACAAAAGGACTTTCTCTCTTTTGCTGATACTTCCACCATTTATAAAGTGATACATGAATACAATCATGTCAGTGAAAGTAAACTAGACATACACATTATTACCCAACTCAAAGAAAAAACGACTTTCCCCTTCTTTTTCTTTGCAACTGGTCTCCCATTTTCGCATTAGACTAGGGATATTTTTTTTGATGTTTTTGCCAAGAAAAGAAAGTCAACTTTCACCATCCATTTCCATTCCCCGCGAAGCATTTTTTTCCCAGATAGTTTAGTTTTTTTTATATTATGGCTCAACTTCCTCTTGTTGATGTTCCTCCGATGAGAACTGATGGGGTGTGAACATGATTACCATTACCCCCTCCCTCCCTCCTTCCCTCCATCCCAAGCCCCAACCAAAAAAAGGATGGAGTCGATTTACTTAATAATTTTCAAAACTACCGAAGGGAATGAAAAAGAAAAAAGCAAATAGCCCTATTCTCACCACCTTGTCTCAATCTTATTTATTGACTACAAAAAACCAACCAGTTTGGCATTCATTCTCGAAAAAAAAGAAAAAAAACTTTCTCCATTTTTACGGCCCCTGTCTAGCTTCCTGTTTTAGAACAACTTTCTCCTTTTTCGCTTACGTAATGGGGATCACGTGATCAGTGAAAAATGTGACTGATAAAATGCCAAATATATTTAAACTCTGCTCGGGGAAGAGAAAGCACGAAACGCCCTCCCTCCCAACAAAAAATGGAGGAGAATTTCCGATGATACCCAAATCGAGGAAACCTAAGGAAAATTTCTAAAGGAAAAAATAAATTCTTAATTGAAAAACAAAATATTATACGGGCCCAATAATAAGTAAAACCTTCTTATGCTGATTCTGATTCTGATTGCTCCCTTTTTTTCTAAACGAAAGGACTTTCTCTTTATTCATCTCAAGTACTTTCTCCTAGAAAACTGAAATGAGCGAAAAAAGAATCTGGAGAAAGCTTGATTGTGCACATGCCATGAACACATGTAGGCTTTCATTTTCCCTGACAGATAAAATCAACAAAAAATATCTATCTATCTTTCTCTCTTTCTCCAGTTTAAAAAAGAGAAAGTCACCACCCTTGCCCTATACTCCTTCCCACTACATCCATATCTCTTTCTCATTTTTTGGCTTCTCCTTGTTAAAAAAAATTTATGATGAGAAAAAAATATGAACAAGGTACTTTCTCTTTCTGAATTGAGAGATGACTTGATGAAATCTTTCCCCGAGATAAGAAGACAAAAAATGAATTCTCCAGTAAATACTATTCCAACTTTCTCCCTAAAAAAGGTGAATGGCTGATGGCACCACACATTCCTCACTCATATCGTCCATACCCAGACCTGAAAAAATATGAAGAAAGAATATTTATTCTTTCTCCACTTTCTCCAAAATACTTGTAACTATTTTTTGCTCTCATGTTTTTTAGCTGGGGAAAATAATGGAAGATATGGAAGGAGATAAAGATGTGACTATGGATGAGATGATGATGATGCATTTCACCTCTTTTCGCACATGTTGTATCTGTATCGTCCCAACTTTTCATTCTCTTTAAAAAAAAGAGAAAGTCAGGACCATCATATACATCGTAATATCTCGTTTTCTTCCTCCTTTTTTCTCCTTTCCCAAAAAAAATTCTTTCTGCGTTGCATTTTTTCTTCTTCTCCGTCTGAAGAGCCATTCCTCATTTAAATTCAGCCCATGCTGGAGTACCGCCGTCAACGTGGAAGAGGTGGGATGGGGAGGATGTGGCATGGCATCAGACATGCCATTCCATTCCATATCTGTTCCGTGAGATCTCCCTCCCATCGAATGCTGCTGCTGCTGCTGCTACTCCACAAGAGTTGGAGTGAAGACGAGAGGAAAATTTGCATGTACATCTGATTTTGTCAGAGACAAGGAGAGAAAGTTGATTTCATTTTTTTTATATATTTTTTTTCTTGGGAAAAAATTACAACCTGGTTGGGTTTGGCCCGCCCGGCTCAGTTCAGCACATTTTCATTCTCCGGATTACAATGCTTTATGCTCGAGTTATGGAGAAAGTAAAAAAAACGACAAGAAGGAAGAGGATTTTTTTGAGAGGGAGAATGACAAAAATATATAAACATCTTACTTTCCCTCCCAGCCATACATTCATTTCATATTCCTTGTCTGCTGAATATTAACATATTTTTTTCTTCTCCTCCTCCGTCGTGTGTAGCTATCCATGCATGTCCCCTTTTTTTAACTACGCCTATTTATCCATCCTTCTTCCTTCCCATTTGAACAAAAATATACAACTCATCATCATCCACCAACCAGATTTTTTTTTCAGAAGGGAAGAAAAAAAGAATAAATTAAATTATTCAAATTTTTTCAACAAGATTTCTTTCTCCTTCTTCATTTCTCATTTTTTGTACCAAAAAAAGAATCAACCTTGCCTACATAATATTTTACTCAACATACACATAACATATTGTATTAGTTATACAAGTTGGAGAAAGCAGAATGAAATAAAAAGCAAAACCACGAAACATGCCTCCAAACATATCACAAAAAGGATTTTTTCCCCTTTTACTTTCATGTTTGTTTTTTATGATGATGTATGAAATGGAGTCTGGTCTCGGCCCTGAGTTGAAAAGGGGGAAATATTTTTTAAAAAGAAAGTCATTCATTTTTTTTTTCGGATCTTCATTATGATAAATCAAAAAAACGACCCGGAGAGACAGAGTGAAAAGAAAAGAAAGCGGGGAAAGTATCTCGGCTTTAATCCTACAGGTTTATAAATATGTTGATGATGATGTTGAGGAGCATATAAGTACAATGTGTACACTTAACAATGTCAAAGTTCCTGCCAGAGAGAAACAAATCTGTTTGTTTGTGGAGGATAAAGAAAGGAGAAATATTCCTTTGTCATTTAAATAAGAAAGCTGGTGGGGAAGGGAGCCCCCCTCCTGGAGGCAATCATGGATTGGTTGTGGAAAAAAAGAGAAAGTTCTGGCATGATGTGCTATATTATCTCAATCAGTTTCTTGGATTCTTTACCAATTTGTAGGCTATGTAAAAAATAACGATTTGAAATAAATTATTTTAAAAGTAGCGACCTTGTGTGAACCATTGTATTTATTTATTCTTAAAAGGTTTTTAGTCATCATTTCTTTGATTGCTGTTCAGCATTATTAATTGTGAGCTGTTGCGGGGGCGGATAATCTCCCTTCCTATTCCTCTTCCCTCTAATCGCCACGCAAATGACGTTCTTGGTGAACCACCAGAACCACAGGAGGATAATCCCCGCCCCGAGAATAATCAGCAGCATCATTATCTGTATCCAGAAGCTTTCTTCGAAAGACAAAAAAGTAAGTCCTGTCATGAGAGATTAATTCCTCCATCAAAGATTGTATTGCTGAGTGAGTTGACCTCAATTCAATATTGTTGTACCTTACCGTTTTCCTCCTCAGTTGTAATGTTCACGCGAACTTCCATTGATCCTCCCAGGCTCAGCTCGAACTCCATCCGATGCCGATACGCCTCCTCCCCCTTGGTCCCCCACATCAGACAGTCCCAATTGGCCACATGGAACTGGCTCACGTTCCGGATGGTGATGGAGCAGTCCCCCTTTTCCAGCCCTGTCCCGGCATACTCGTAAGTACAGTTGCAGTCAAATCCCGAAGGGTTATCGACAGTTGACTGGGAAGCGTTATTTGGTGTCGTTGTCGTCGTTATGTCGAGATTGTAGCGTTTCCCATTCACCGGTGGTCTCCTTTCCCATCGACAGGAGTTGAGGGGGAAATGGTCAGGGCTCGAGCAGGAAATTGTCACTGGATGATTGATCATAGCGGAAATGTCCTGTTTGGGGATTAGGACTTCGGAGAGTTGGGGGGAAGCGAAGGATGATGGGATGATCAGCGTCCCCAGAAGGGAGGCAATCGCCAGAAGGAAGTAGCCAGTTGAAGACATTTTAATGAAGAGCTAATAATAAGTACGCAAAAAAACTTGGTTATTGACTAGAAACTGACTGGAAGGAATATGCTTGTCCTTTTCTCTCTCTCTAGCAGCCGGTATGCATAGTCACAAGAAAATAAATAGACCAGTGCCGATTAAACAGTGCACTGTTGACATTCATTATCTGTAGAAGTGTGCCTATTGAACTAAAAAGATTAGGCTACTTCCTGGAAAAACAATGATACCTATTTATTGACATTTATCAAAATGCAACCCGAATTGGACCAATTGACTTGATTGCGTTGCCAAATTAACCGACTCATCCTCGTATTTTCACATGCTTTATTTCAATCAAAATCCATGTCTGCTCATGGGGCCAATGCCAGCAGCAGCAGCAGCATTATCATCATATCATCATCAACGTTCTGTTATCTAGATAAGCAATCAGCTTTTCGGCGTCGTCCTTAATTGCATACAAACCTACATTTTTTTTGAAGCTTTTAAATATATTTTACAACTGATAAGATGGAAAGAAGACATGGACTTCCTTGTCTTGAATTCAGGGAGGGGCTTGCTGTTTTTTTATTGTTTACAAAACATGCTGAATTCATCAGTGCTTACTTTTACTTTTACTTGGCCATCAAATAAATAAATCGATTGTGATTACTTTTACTAATTACTTTACAAATGGATTCACTTATGTACATAATATGATATTGGTTTTAAATGGGCGAATTGTAATTAATTATCAATGATTTCTATCGCCGGAGCATCACTTCTCGTAACATACGTGACCTGTTGCGGGGGCGTGTACTTCCCCTTCCTATCCCTCCTCCTCCTGATCACCACACAAATCACGGTGAAGATGAACACGAACAGGATCACCGCCCCGAGAAGGACCAGCAGCATCATTATCCAGAAGCCTTGAACAAGTAAAACAAGCTATTAGTCATTAATCCCTCCATCGAAACTTGATTTGACCTCAATACTTGACCTACTTCCGCTTCCCCCGCCCTCCCCCTCACCACCATCCGCAATCTTGACGTGGATTTCCTTGGATCCGAGGGGATTGCCCAGGCTCAGCTTGAACTCCCTCCGATAATCCTCCTTCGCCACTTGGAGGATCTGGAGGGATGCCGTGTACTTGTCACGCTTTCACCGGAAATGCCAAGTAAAATAAAATCATTCATCCATTCCGCTGCCCATCCCAATTAAACTGTTTTTTTTTCTTCTAAATTTAATAATAAAACTTACGTAGAGATGATGAAGGCAAGTTGAATATTTAGTGTGATTTGGTCTAATCTCCATGAAATTGGCGTTGTCCCCGTCGGTAAACAAGTACCATGTCATGTTGGGACAAGGATTGGCGGAGAAAGTTACGTTCAGTTCGAGACTGTTGTTTGATGTCAGGGCTTGGGAAAAGCTGTCATCAGCGAAAATCGGTCCGGCTGGAGTTTTTGCACAAAATAAATAATTTTTAAATAGAAATAACTTGATTGTGGATTTTTTTTTGACCCAAAGAAGAAAAAAACCCCTCACATTTGACAACAATCGGGATGACCTCCGTCAATTCATGTCTTGTCGAGTTCTGATAGAAGCTCGCATTGCAGACCAGATACTGGCCATTATGCTCCGGCAAAAATCGGAATAGCGTGGATCGGCAGGTCCTTTCCTGTCGCAAGTACAAAGTATCGTTCTGAGTCTCCCGGAACATGGGATAAATGTCGGATCCGTTTTCTGCTCAATGCATTTTTTTACACAAAAAATAAAATAATTATTTAATTATTCCAAAAGTTATTTAATATTATTATTATAATTTTGGAAAGGGATTTTTTTTTACTCCGGAAGATCTCCAAATAGATGGAGGAAGTGGGATGACTCCTTGAGCAACAAGTTACGTTCGTCGGGGTCGTGGAGTTCTCATCATAAATGATTCCATTGTGAAGCTCCTCCCCCTCGAAATACGGTTTATGGCTGTATGGGGAATCTAAATACACATTTGCATAATAAATAACTAATTAGAATAATAGTCTTAGAATGCCCCAATTACAATTTAATTTAATTCGTCCTACCTGCTTGTTCCGTCACATTCAAACTTGCCAGCCAAGTGTCCCCCTTGATCCCGGACAGGAGACAGTCCCACTTGGCCACATGGAACTGGCTCACGTTCCGGATGGTGATGGAGCAGTCCCCGTTTTCCAGCCCCGTCCCAGCATACTCGTAAGTGCAGTTGCAGTCGAATCCCGGAGGGTTATCCACAAGGGACTGGGAAGCATTATTTGGTGTGGTTTGCCGGATGTTGACAAAGTAGCGAGTCCCATTCACCGGTGGTCTCCTCTCCCATCGACAGGAGTTGAGGGGGGAGTCGTCCGGACTCAAGCAGGAAATTGTCACTGGATGATTGATCAAAGCGGAAATGTCCTTTTTGGGGATGATGGCCTCGGACAGTTGTGGGGAAGCGGAGGATGATGGGATGATCAGCGTCCCCAGAAGGGAGGCAATCCCCAGAAGGAAGTAGCGAGTCGAAGAAGACATTTTGATAAAATATGCAAAATACTTTGGAAAATTGACTAGAATGGGATGGGAGAAAGCTGTTCGTGCTCTCCTCACTTCAGCGGACTGACGCTGGAGTTGAAATAAAACTGTTGTAAAATCCTTTAATGTCCGCCACTAACAGGCAGTTTAAAAGTGTTTGTTAACTGCGTAGATACCGTTTGAGCTGCTAACATTTTCACTGAACATGGTGGCATTTGCGTAGATTTAACAGTTTATGGAATTTACCAACCTAAAATGGTAGTCTCGATGAACTTCCTGGTTGAAAATGCGACTTAATTGGATTATTTACCTAACTGCTGCATTTAATTACTGACTCATCATCATCATCATCATCATCCTCATATTCATTTCATTGCTAAAATAAACCCCAGAAAATCGTCATCCTAGGTAATTTATTGTTCAATTAGCTAACATTTTTTTAGGCTAGGCAAACACATTTTTGGGGTAAATGTCCTCATCTAAAAGGTTTACCTTGGGCATCATATCATGCCATCATCATCCTCGTTTACCTGGATAAGCACACTTTTCCACGTACATAATCCATGTCTGCAAATTTAGCCACTTGAACCTGCTTGATATGATGTTATCTCTCCGTACTCCGTACATACTTCAGCCTGCTCTGGTGTTATATGATTACAGGTATCCATATGTATGTAACGGGCTAACTAGCTGAGCCAGCTTTGTTGACATTGAAGCGAAATTGCTCTTTGACAATTTATGCTGATGATGATGATAAAAACGTAAACATTGCAAAATGTTTGAACATGACATGACCTACATAGCCGCACTAATTACTTATGTTTTTTTTGCAAAGAAGGAATATGACATGAGGTGAACATGTTTTTAATATTGGCATAGGCTTATCTTCACAATCTGTCTGGGAATTTTTCTTATTATGAATTATTGTTCAGGAACAAAAAACCAGTTAAACCGGCATATTACTAATTATAAAAAATGGATCTGAAATTGCTAACCTAACACGATTCAACTGTCTTAATTTTTAAACTGTTCAATATATTTTCCAGCTAATTTAATCCCCAAATTATAACAGATCAAAATTCGTCATCGCATTCTAAGCACAATCGACTTCCTTACCAAACAATGTGAGTAAATCATTAGATGATTACGTTTCATCCAAACCAGATTTTTTATTTAAAAATTAAAGCATACTATTTAATAATTAATCATTCATATTCCATAAAATTAGCATAGCATTAAAAACTTGTAAATTGTATTTTTTGTATCCGTTATTTTATAAATCACTCCCTATTTTCCTCGTGCACCTTGTCGCAGTTCCGCGGGTTCTTCTTGAGTATCCGGCACAGCTGCTTGTGCTCCTTCTCCAACTTATCCAACTGCTCCACCTTGTCCCTGGCCAGGTCCAAGAGGACCTCATGCCTTTTGGCGAGCTGCTCCTTGTCCTTGATCAGCTTCTCGTGGGCTTGCTGGAGGGAGATCACATCGGCGCTTTCCGCATTGTCGCCGAATACTATTTTGAAACAACAAAATAGATTCATCAAATTCATTCATTGATTGATAAGCAGCTTTGATTGATTTGATAAGACTAATGAGGAATCAATGTTGGCTGATTTGATTACCTGTGTACCAATTCCCATCCTTTGACAAGCTGGATGTGACCTTGTCCACCAGCTTCATTGTCACTTTGGGGACCCGCTTCTCCAAGCTCCTCTTTCCACGGTTGAGAAGATCGAAGGAGGACATGGACTTCCTTGCCGGGGCCTTGAACTTGGGGAGGGACTTGCTGGACCTCCGGTTCCTCAAAGTTAGCGGCATGGCGGAGGATTCTCAGTCAATTTTATAATTTCCTTCAAAGTTAAAAATCTAAGGGCAAAATTTTCCAAACCAAGAAATCAGTCAACGCACGTGAGTCAAAGAGTACTTGCTGCACAGCCGGAAAAAACTTGTCTGCTGCTAAAAAAAAGTAATGGACAATTTCTAATAATTAAATTGTTTTACAGCAGAAAAAATCAAATCGATTAATAAATTATTTATAATTTTGTTGCGAAGGTGAAGGATATTTCTTAGACACATTTCACAATGACAATATGGTCAATTTTTCATCTCATTTCGCTTTTCACACACCTGCGTCCATCCAACATCATCGTCATCATCTTTATTATACCCATGCCATACCTTTTCACCTTTTCTACCTAGAGTGGGCTCTAGCCCAAAAAGTGTGAAAGCGGTGGAGATAGTTTTACTACTAGTTTCCGCCATACCGAATGAATACTCCGTTGCATGCATGCATGCATGGTGAAAGCAGAGTATGCAGCTGTGCCGGATCCGACTTAGGCTTCAGTTTACTTTCGGCAGTCGGACAGTTCAGAGCTGTGCGCAGAGAAAGTGCGTTGTTCTTTTGTGTGAAAAGAAAATATTAGTTCATTTCAGGATTCCGTAAAAGTTTTGCATTTTCGTCTGTTCTAAATTTACTTTCGATGAATCTCGTTCTTGTGACTGATGATTACACAAAAAATCTAATGTGCCGGAACCGGCGTTGATTGAAATATGTATTATTACTTGTGTGCTGCTAAAAGGTGAAAGAAAATCAATCAGTGTAACAAAAAGTAGAAAAAGAATGTGCGCTTCCAATTTCTGATTTCTTTGGAGGAAAAGAAAAATGGGACTTCTGTAAACTATTTTGGGAAACCATCGACAGTGAGTTGATAAGAGAAAGCATAGCAAACAAACAAAAAATAAATACAATGTGCAAAAATTATTGTATTAAGTAATTTATTAGCAACAACAACACATTTCCATTTCAAATTCCGAACAGAAACATTTACCATTTTCATTCTTCCTTGCTTGCTGGCGCTTCTCATGAACTGTGCAAACCTTCTTCTTGTGGTGAAAGTTGTGTGTGTATTGTGAAAAGATAAAATAGGGAGAAAGTCCAGATAACCTGAAAAAGAAATAAATCTTTTTTTTTTGCGATCCATTCTTTCATTTCCTTTTTATACCGGCTGCGGTTTCGGGATTTTATCAAAAAGGAATGGATTTTTTTTCTTTATCTGGATAAAAAAAGAAGAATTGGTATATTTTCTGTGAAGAATTGGTAAAAAGAAAAGTGGGAGAGGAAAAAAAAAACATCATTCATTCCTCTCATTTTTTTTGGGTGTTACATACGTGGTAGTGCAGGTCGTTCTATATGGTAGGCTACGCTCCACGCTTGAGACACATCTCTTCCCTTCTGACAAGGTAATTAATTTCATGATTACGATCATCATCAGAGATAATCAATCTTGTTCTGGCATGTCACTAGTTACGCAAGAAATCTGGTGGGAATTGTGATACTGATGATTTATATATTTTTTTTGCGGGATATAGCGATGATGGGGATGATGAGCAGAGTGTAGATAAGCATGTGTGGGTTCCACTTTTACTGGGTGGAAAATTGAAAGTCGAATGTCGTAATCTACTTTCTCTTTCCTGATGCTACAACGTATCCAACCCACTATCGGGAGTTTAGTAGGTAATTATTATAAAAGCGACAGATTTATTTGAAAGGAAAGCTAAAGAGAGAAAAGAGAGATTTTTTTTTCTGCATGCATAAATAATTTATGCAAATTGATGTGGGAAGAAAAGCACGTGCAAATTTGCATTTTCCATTCCATGACGTAACACATTTAAAAGAGCGGAAATTTGGAATGGAATGAAGGTCGAAGCCCACTTCAAAAGATTTGAATGGCTGCATCTGACAAGTGGAAATGAATGGTGATCCAATAAATTTTACTGTCGGGTGAAATGTGAGTCGTGTGAGTGTCCTTTTCATACTTCATAAACAGGATGGGGATGATGGAAAACGTGATCCAGCCAACAATAAAATATGCGCATAAAATGAAGCTTTTTGGCAGGATTCCAGATAAAATGAAAGGATTTTTTAAATGAAAGTAAAAAGATTCGCTCTAATCAGAAAACTGCGGAAAAAGTTTGAACTTTCTCTCCCCAATCATCATTCTCATTATCACAATTGTGTTTACTTCCATTTTACTCGAAATGAGTCCTGGTGAAATCTCATCCTTTCTCTCTCTGGCGATGCACTTTCATGTCCGCAAAAATTATAGCTGAAGTGAAGCTGGCGGATCATTGCTGGCTAAAAGGCCGACGGAGAAAGCAATACATCAAACTGAAGATGAGTACTAGTAATAGAACCAGCAGCATTTACTCGTCCTCCTCTCTCTTTCTCATCCAGCGAAAGAAGAAATATTGCATTTGAGTAAGAGAGCTCCTTCAAATTAGAGGTTATTTTGGTGGGGTCGGATTATCCAGCCAAATTAGTTTCACGCATTCCCAAAAGGGCAGGAAAGGGAAAATGCTTTCACAAAATACTCCGACCTCCCTTTCTCCCTATTTCCTTCCCTTTCATTGTAGAACTGAACATGCTTTCTCCTTTTTCTCTCTCTCAGCTCATACGCACTAATAGAGC
>JAQGAI010002297.1:0-12592 GCA_034696905.1 Lepidocyrtus violaceus
ATATTTTAAAAGTGAAACAGACCATCATTCAAAGTGCACCTTGCCTTTAGTTTATGCAGTGCTGCCTCACAAATCTGAAGCTACATACAAAAAAATGCTCACAGTTATAACCAGGATTGGCTGACTGACTGATCTAAATAAATATTGTTATTGTATTTAAGACAATTTAGCTGATTTGACATTTTGACTTCTTCCAAACTTGGGTGTGAATTTTAATTAGCTCGACTTGTGGTGGTGGACCAGGTGTGAATATTAAGTGTCCAATTTTGAGGTGTGAATTTTGATAGTGATTCTGGATCAGGGCTTGGGCCTATAGTCTTTTGGTAAGATTGAAATTTATAGACGAACTAATTATAAGAGTATCCGCATGATTTTCGGCTCACATTTTCCCACTCTCGATTTCCAGCTAACTCGCATTTACTCGATTACCGAAGCCTATTGTGTGTAAAATATTTTTTTAAATTCAATATTATATTCATCGTTTAATTTTTTAGAGTTTCTAGAATGGCCTCGCTTGATGTAAAAGAGGAAGCTCTTAAACAAGACGGATCAATGCTGGAGGAATTTTAACGATGTCAGGCGGAGAAGCAGGAAGAAAGAAACGACATACTCTCCTCGATTGCTAAACTAACGGCAGTGTATCAGCAGGTGGACTACAGCATTGATGATATAGTTAGTTGAAGTTTGAACGCGCAATTGCCAACGAAAAGGCCCTTTTTCGGAAATACCAATTAAAATATATATTCCGGTGTATACAATTTGCTCGGAAGCAGCACAAGAAAACATTACAAGCACAAACAACAAGACGCAAGAAAAATCCTGAGCGTTCTAGAGAAAAAAATCTACGTATTATCTAATTATCTAATAATCTTTTTTTTGTACTTTTAAGGTAACTATAAGTTAAAAATATACTTAGGTGTCTAAAATATATTTCAATAAATTCAGGGGAGACCTTTCCAGCATCATTATAATAATAATAAATAATATATTTAGCCTTTTTTCAAACAACCCCTTTCATTCTATACTTCATAAATAGCTCTTCTGCTTAGTACTTGCAAAAACGTTCTCTGTAGTAAAAATTAAAAAAGCTTATTTCCAACAATAAAAGGGAAGTTGCAGTCCCGTTGCATGTAGTCGTCTTTTCATCCCACTACACGCATTGCATGGAGAAAGCGCTTTCCAAGAAGTCTTAGCAAACCCTATTCATAAATCATGTCGTATATTATGCCGTCCGAAAAAGAAAGTCATTTTTTTTGCTCTAGTTTACGAAACGTAGGTATTACACTTCCAGCTAGAAACATTCATAAAAACCAATAGGTGTAAAAAAATGGACTAGGCGTCGGTATGGTCGTTTAAATCTATTTGAAATAAACCAACTGGCACCGACAAACAACTTGCACCATACAAGCCAAAACTAACAGAGGTATTTTTATTTGAAAACATCAGCATAATATGCAAGGTAGACCAAATATATAAGACAAATAATTGATAATGCAATAAAATAGTCGAATTTGTACCATATATAGTGCACCAAACAATTATTGAACATTGGCCAATTATTATTGTTATTATATTGACATGCTGACATGTTCAGGACAGACACCTTGACACCGCATGTCATACACACTGACACGACAGGTCATACACACTGTCACGACAGGTCAGACATACTGACAATCACCCTGTATTCCTATTCCATATTATCCATTGTGTCTGACCACTTGGCTGGATAGCAACAACAAAGGCCAAATCTGTGTCAGAAGCAAATGAAGGAAAAGTTTTCAGAAAGAAACAGAGTCTTTGCATTAAAAATAGCAAAAGCCCTTCTGGACAAACACGAAGCATGCGAAATTATTTATCCAGATGAGCTAATAATGAGTGCAGCGATACAGTTGTTAGCAGTCCTGCAGTTAAAAAACAACGACATATACAACAGAGATGAAAGCTTCCTGGCCATCGCAGCTTTTCTGGATTGTCAGGACCTACTCCTGGTTATGCTTGCCATTGGAACTGGCATTGGGGACAAGGAGGGTGGCCTTCCAACCCCCCTAATGCTGGCAGCTGAACTTGGCCATACAAACATTGTTAAGATCCTATTGGACTGCACTGCATGCTGGACGAGCAAGAATAGTAGATTTATTGTTGAATTCGTCAGAGGAGATTGAAATCCCATCACCGTCCGTCGTTGACAAAGCAGTCAACTTCAAAGGAAAGGATGAACGCATCCCCATTGCTCTCATTCACATCCGGAGGGAAGCAGCCAGAAGGATCCATCGACATATCAGTAGCAAAAGGGAACCGGCTTCAGAACGGGCCAACGAGGAGCAAGAACAAGAGGAGTCACAAGGAGAAAATACTACAACGGCAGAATAAAGCTCTAGCAGCTTTACAGGCACTACTTCATTTACAGAAGAGACAGAAGGCGTTGAGATGAAGCCGAGCCCTTGTCCGCCACTAACCCCAAAACCACAAAAAATTAAGAGAGAGCGACCCATGTGGAACGAAGCAGGAAGTATTCGGCGGAAGCAGCCCAAACAACCACCCTCTGAAGCACAGCACCAGAAAAAGAAAAAAAAAGAAATCGTCAAAATCCTCCAACGGCCAAAGTAAAAAAGGGGGCCAGGGCATTGCAAAACAGAAACCAAATGCAACATTGGATTCAATCGCCGGCGCTCCTTCTACAAAATCACGCGACCTGGTCGTTCCCAACCCACCCCTCCCAGTTCGTCCAAAAAAACTTCAAATGGGCAGGGAAACCAATGCACATGTTGATAACTCCACAGAAGAGCTAATTGCAGCATCTCGAGACGAGATCAATGATCCGTCTAGAGAAGTACATACTGACACCCCCGCCGTCCAAGAAGCAGATGGCCCAGATGACGCCAAAGCGGACGACGACCAGAGTTTCAAAGCAACGGAACTCGAGCACAACATTTGGAAAGAATTCAGAGATTTGACGAACCAGGACGACAGTGTGTTCAACACATTTGTCAATTCCCTGAGACAATATCACGAGCAAAAGATGGGAGAAACTACGGATTTGAAAACTAATGACCCAACCAATGCATTAAGATTGTTGTTGCTGTAAATTCATTTGTTATTATAAATTTATGTCACGAATATGTTTATCTTAAAGTTCACGTTATAGCTGTAGCCGTCTCCTGTCTAAAGGCAACGGCTTGAGTCTTTTTCACACTTATCCTATTCGTTAATAAATAAAGCTGGCTTTCTCTTCGAAAAAATCTTTGAGCACTCTAATAGGCTGTTTTAAGTTCTGCTCTGTTGTTGTTCTATTTTCACCCACGAACAAAGCCCAAAAACTACGTTCGTTATTTTTATTATAATAGAGTCGAAACCTAAATAAATTTTATATAATAAAGCTTCTAAAAAATTATATTTTCAATTAGTGCGCATTGGTTGTATTTTGTATTATACACATTTCTCTCGTAAATAGTTGCACAATGACTAGTCAACTGTGTACAATGTGTCTTTTATACCTTTTCCGATTATGTAACAAATAAAAAAACAGACAAAGAAGTAAGAAACCATTAAGCAACTTTTTATACAAATACCAATCTGTTCTCTATGTTTCTTTTACTTTTTCAAACTTGGTAGGACATTTATTTCATGAATGGGTTACGTCACGTTACATCATGAAGATGATTGGCTTGTTTATGTACTTGGAGACAAGAAAAAATTTCTTTAAAACTGCTCATGTTATTATTAAGTATTTAATACAAGGGAATGAAATTGTACAAACCTCGTAGTTTTTTTAAATTTGATAACCAAAACACTTATTAGCCTGTACTAACAGTAACAATAATATGTATCTCTTCATCATTGTCGTCACTCGTTATAAACCTAAATATAATCACTTGTTTGCGGGGCACTCCTCCATGTGTGAGTGAGACGTTGTTGTAGAATTAGCTGTGGTGGCGGTGAATAACTGTGTGGGTAGTTTTTAAAAACACTGTTTGTTTAGTAATGTGTAGAGCCTATATTTAAACAGCGTATACTCTATTCAGAATACTATATTCAGTTCAAAATCATTGTCCGTACGGTACCGTACGGGCGGACAATGATTTTGAACTGAATATAGTATTCTGAATAGAGTATACTGTCCTATTTTTTTCCTTTTTGTTGACGTAAGCAAGTAGAAAATTGAAATTAACATCAATGATTAGTTAAGTTACCGGACACTAATTTGGTTTTTGAATCTGGACAATCTTTGGTTTTTTTTTGTTGTTGTTATGTTTTATTGAGTTGTTTTGGCATTCTTTTTGTCTGTAGTACAGTGAAAAGTCACATTTAAAACACTTGGCAGTTAAGCTAACAATGCTCACAAGAAAACAATGGAAGTTGAATTAAGAAAAGTATTCCAGGTTAGTTGTGAAATATTTAGTTGTAGTAGTAATTTTTATACTAACACAAGAGGATATTTCAGATTTACACGAGTTTTTCTTCCATTGTTAATTTATTTCATGTAAATTGATATTTAAACTCCTTTCGCACCCGATGAACAATCCCACGAATCCTTTTTGCGGACAATCCCACGAGCAAGTTTTTGATATTTTTTTTTTGAACTTTGAACGAAAATGTAGTAATTTAAGGTATGTAGTTAGAAGTTCCTTTTTCAGATATTTATTTTAATTATCCACAAGTTTTTTTACGATGGAAAAGTACATTTTTTTTGCGTTGAGAGAAAAATGCTTCCATTTTTTGTTACTTATATTTTTTCTTTGTATTTCTTTTGCAATTATGTAACACAACCGTTAACCGTACCAAAAGAAGGTGTTAAAAGCAATTAGTAGATATTAGATTTATCATGATGATGTCAAGGCTTCTCTTTCCATGGTAACTTGGTGTTGTTTTCTTCTCTTTCACATTTTCTTATAGTTTAAGTTAAATGTGGGATGTTCTGTTGACGAGTGGTGGTGGTGGGGAGTTTATGCTTTTCCGTAGATTCGTTGACAGCTCACGAGTATATATCTTCTCGTCAATGTTATCCTCATAGCAGATGGTATCCTCCGCACTGGATTCATAAATAAATTTTTAAAAGGTATTGAAGGAAAAATGGCAGAAATTAATTATGCGTACGTATTCGTGCAATATGTTGGAGCTTACGCTTGAGTGTAAATCCATGTGAAATAGTAGGCCAGTGCCAGTACGAGAGAGATAAGGAGTGATCCAAATACGATAAAGAAAGGTCTTAACTTTCCACGGAAACGGGAGCCATGATGGCAACAAGCATCCCCATACCTAGCACATGACAAGTAGGAGCAACTTATCGACTCCAGCTCCCCTGAAATAGTCAAACAGTTAAACAGTTTCATTTAATTATAGTAAGATATTAACAATAATTAGAATTGCAACTGAACCTTGAAGGGCTTTGAAATCTTTGGCATCCAGAATGGAAATGAGGCCTTGCAAACACTCCCACACTAAATCACTACACTTTTCCCGTAGATTACTAAAATGTTCCTCATCGCAGTCGTCCACTGAATGGGGATGGGAATGAGTTTTAAATGATGATGATGACGAGGAGGATGATGATGATGACTGAGATTTTTGACTACTCCGATCACTTTCTGGGGGAACGTCATCACTCGAGGCGGTGGGGGCTGGACGGGATTTCTTATGATCTAAATGGAGATGGCCACCTTTATACGTTGTCTTTCCACCCAGTGCGTGAGGGGACCAGACTGACACGTCGGTGGACTTTGAGTCCTCGTCTAGGAATGAAGTTGACATGAGCACGTCACATCGCATTACGTCACAGTACTCACCTAAGCATACGGAATCTTCTGCCTATAGTTGGAAAGAAGAGAGAAAGTAAATAATAGTTTCGCAAAATAAGTGGACCTTTGTTTTAAACGTACCTTATTTATAACGTGGGAATGTCTCCGCTCTATATGCAAGTCGAGGTGACGCTCCAAATAAAACTTCTTGCCACACTCAAGGCATTGCCAGTGGGAAGACCTGGTACTTTTCAAAGACTCCCTCACCCCCAACAAATCTCTTGAGAGGTTGAGGGGGCATTCTATTGGAAGATGTACACCGTACTGGCTGAGCACTGGTGTCCAGTTCTGGTGAAATTACAATTGAATTATTACAATTTGACACGTTCTATTCATATTATTTACGTATTTCCTAACTCGATAGACTTACTTTTTGTACAATTTTCCTAACAATCGATGAATTGGTCACATCACAAGGCTTCTTCACCCTCCCGAAAAACGGAGGCCAGTAGTCCCCCACCCAGAACGCTAGCATGAATGCAATCTCCAACAATGCAATCTTGCAGATATTAGATAGGCTACACAGCCGGGTCACTCCTGTCATCATATCGCACGCTTTTATCAAAACTTTCACCAAATGCTTCCGCACAAAAAAAATGACTTTACACTTTTCCCCTCACAAAACAACCGGAATCAATCTTCAGTTAGATCAATAAATTGCTTCTGCTGAGAGCTCCGTCAGTGAAGGGAACCAGGTAGCATTCGGAGGTACAAACCTTGTCACACTTCTCACTTCTTCTGAACAAGATCAAATCACGGACTTGTCTCCCATCCTCAGCACAGTCACTACAATCATGATCGGACATCAAGGCTAACCGGAAGTGGGACATGATATAACCTTTCGCTTGTTCCCGCTCAGCATTTTCCCATACATTTAATCCACAACTTTCAGACTTGACAAGATTAATTGCTGAATTTAATAATAATCCCCAATACATGTGACAAAAATGATCAATACTGCAGATATACCCTTCTCGAACCCTTTTCATTAACAGAGTGAAGACCAAATTATATTATTCCTTACGTTCCAATTATAGCTTGAATTACTCTCCTCAAAACCAGATCCATACTAAGTGGAATGAAAACAGCGGAAATCTTATTAACTGACATTCCGACTCGTCACCCCCACCTCCCATCTTAGTAAAATTGTTATAGGGAAGGTGCGATAGCCACTAATCAAACAAGCGCATATTTTCCCAACTCGTCACGATGTAGGTTTATGAGCTAACACGAATCGAGATAAATACCCGTTGTCTTGTCGGCGTCCCTAATGTATAAATATATATTTCTCTCTCTAGTTGAGTGTAAGTAGATGAGTGGAAGCAGGTGAAAGAAACCGTACTGTAGTTTCTTTACTACTAATGTATGTTTATACTTAACAGTTTTTAAAAAGGGACAGCTCAAAACTGGCGCTCCTTCTACTAATACATACTTAGATACATACTGCTGCTACTATTTTATTCTATTACTTCTGCTTCCTTTCTCCATAACCTGTATTTTCCTTCTCATTTCTCTTCTGCCTTATACTCCTCCAAACATGGTAAACTACATATTGTACTTTTACCTACCTGTACATCCAGCTATACTTTCTCCGCTTCTTTGTATCAATATGATCAACATCAACTTTTCACTCTTCGAAACTTCGAAAAGTATAAGTAGGATGCACAAGGGAGTTTAAATACTTGGGCTATCCTTCCGCCTCCCGTACTCTCTCTTGTATTTATAGGATGTAAAAAAGGAATCCAGCTAAAATAAAACGGGAGATTAGAGTATAGAAAGAAGGGAAAAGGATCCCGAGATAATATCGTCCTCCTATTCTATCATCATGGGATTTTGTCCTTTTCATTCTGCAACTCCATCCTCCTCATCCTGGAAATGATTTCCAGAGGAGTAGTGGTACACATAACTTCCATATCCTTTTCATGTGGTGAAGCATTAGATTTGGGTTTAGTAGGAAATCGCGTATCATCATCCTCCTCGTCATTATCGTCATAGTTGAGGGTAAAATCAACATATAAAAAAGGTACGGTACACTCGCGTGCTTTCTCCTGCTTGGATGGGCTTCTTGTTTGGCAGATCCAACTCATACTCAATACCCGGCTGTGTGGCACGGAAGTTGAAAGCATTTCGTATTCGGGAAGCATAAGGGGAAAAGAGAAAAGGCTGGTTGGGCAGCAAAGACATGGCATATGTATGTATATACATACGTTCCTCTCCTTTGTACATGTTTTGTTGTTACATATACGCTACATGGAGACTAACACATTGGTACATTGGAAACCGGTCCTTTCTATGATATCAATCCATGCATGTTGCTGCAGACTGGGATAGAGAAAGCCTTTTCCAAGACATGTTCCGTTTTTAATACGAAAAATCAATAGAAAGCTGGTGGTATTATTCGTCCCTCGTTAAATATTTATATTACGCCTCTGCCTACTTCATTCCAGTTAAACAAGGGATAAAACGGGAATCAGAGGAGCTAGAGTTAAAGTTTTTTATAAAAGAAAAAGAAAAAGCTTTGCTTGCATTGACCTAAGAAAGGGAGAGGGTTTAGCAATATTAGTAAAGTTTGTTTCTTCTCTTCCACTCCTTGTCTACAATAATCCACGACTTTATCCTCTTTCCTTGGAGGAGAACCTTCTCTATATAGCTCGTATTATGTAACTGTTTGGGCTTTTCCATTCTTGTTGGATTGAAGCGTCATGTGCATGATATGAAAAATGTATGGAAATCTGTCAAGCCAATTTTCCCCGTATTTGCATATATATTCATCATCATCATACCGTGTGGTTTGGGCAAGGCAGGGGTGTGTTTACCACCACCAGGGATATCAGGCTTTTTACATGTTCGTATTGCATATAATATGTAGCTCTTCCTTCCTCTCTCTCTCTCATTAGTTTTCTCGCAAGCTAAATAAATAGCAGATATGTAAATACTAAAATAAATTAGGCAAAGAAGAATATGAAAAGGGTGTGGGCTAGACTGGTTCTTCAGCCTAATTACAGAAAATTGAAAAAAAACTTTGAACTTTTTTGTTACTGTTGATTGTTATGTTTGTAAATCTGTTAGGGACAGAAACTAAAAAGATTAAGCAGATGCAGTTACGGTAATTTGGCTTCATCACTAGCAGGAAAACAGAATGTTTGGTAATCTTCAATTCCTTTCCATAAGATAGAAAGAATTTAGCTGCCAGACGATTAGGATGTCCATTCCAAAGTTAATACAATCTCAACCATCCCAAATGTTAAACTCATTCCATTTAAAAACAGTGAATTCCAATCATATACTTAGCATACCCCTTTTAAAAACATTGCCTACTTTAACTGGACAATATAACTGAGTGTTCACTGAATATAAATATTGGCAAGTCTAAATTAGTTTTTATACGGACATCGGGCAATGCAATTTTTATTAGTTTCAATGTAACATACTGTCAAAAAAATTTATTATCCCTTCCTTATTAAAGCATAAAATAGGAGAGGACGTGGATTAAATGCATAGTTTTTGACAGTGTAGAAAATCGCCGTGTTTTTTTTAATCTGTCATAACCTGATATTTTAACGCCTTCTTGTCATGTCTGCATTTTTTCTTGTGTCAGCAACTGAGAGAAAGAAATTTTGTAGAAAGAAGTGTATCACTCAATCCTTTTCATTACAAACTGCGTTCATGTATGCATATCTGTTCATTCTGGTCCGTGAAGTAAATTGGTATTTCGTGAGTATTTAAAACACAGTTTTCATTTTCTGTCAACGTCTACTCCCCTCCTATGAATGTAATTTAATGATATGACATAACGATGATAAAATATCTTCAAAGTAAATCAAGCATTTGAGGCAACAGCGGATCTGAGTTTGAATAATTTCTCGTAGGAAACCGGTATGTACTTTTGGGATCATTTAATTTCAGTTCCATGAAAAAAAATCATTAACTGCAGCAATTAATTTTTGCGGCGATTTTTCAGCAACGAAAGCCTATCATTCTATCTGCTGAAATGCTGCTTGGTATTAAACTGAAAATGTTGATTGAGCTGGAATTAAAATCTACAATGAAGCTATCGATATTTTTTTCTGTGTAACTCACCTCTGTTGACATTTTTGCAAGTTGGGATACATATTTTCAATCAATTTAAGATGAAAACTGTCAAACGCAAAAGCTCTCTCTGGTAATGTTACATTTTCAAAGGTTTTCATTGTATGAGAACAGTCACTGTAAAATGCTAAACCTCGTTGACCCTTAAGGCTCTGGAGGTTAAACAAAAGTTACATTTTAGTCAAGATGTTTTGTTAAAGATTAATATGAATATAATTTGTTTTCTGTGTTGAAATGAAAGGAGATAATCTTGAACATAATCGTTCTTCCTGTGAAAAATGTTTTCTAACTTGACAAAAATTGAGGTCAAAGTTAAACCGAATTATTAGATAAAAAGAGAACACTAGAGAAATCCCTGAGGAAAAAATTGCATGGAAGTGCACGTGCTTGAACAGGACACAATTCACGGTTGTTGCTAAAAAAATATACTTGAAACTTGGTTAGAATGGTACGACATCACAAAACCCAAATGATTGAATAATGATTTCAAACCATAAATGCACATCAGATTTAATTTAATTATAGTTGTAATTGTACAATTAGAAATACAATAGGATGCCAATAGGGGTAGAGGAGACATGGTTTATTTGCGGCTGACAGTGACATGATGTGAAAGGAAGTCGATCTGTGTGTTTTTCCTTCTTCTGTGGATGTGGAATGAATGCCGATGTGGAAGATGCGTTACTCGTTTGTACATAGTCTTTTTAACCAATAAAATATGTAATTTATAACATTTTTTAATTCGTTGATTTTTAAATCTTTTTATTTATTATAAAATATGAAAACACATTTGTAAAATAGTTTTGCTGGATAAAAAAAGATAGTCTTGTCTTATTAAATTTTTTCTTTCCTTTTTTCTTTTCCTTGGAAATTAATGTTACATGAAAACATCTGGAGGAGCCTCTTTGCTAATTTTTTCATCCTCAAACGTCACCGTCTTGGAGCGGGTTGGACGTGGAAGGGTTGCGGAGGAGCGACCACAGCCGAAATTCATATTGCCCAAAGTCGTCATCTCAACGACGTTGGGCTGCGGTGCGAAAAATTCCGTTGCCATGCTCTTCGGCACGAAATACTCGTCCCCCTTAATCAAAACAACATCTTCAGTTTGGAAAAACTTTTGTTTCACAGTTAGTTTGTCTTCCGAGAGAGAAAAGTTCAAAATGAATGAGAGTGAACAGTTCTTACCCTTACCATTGTGGAGTTGGTACTATCTAAAGTAATGTGTTGGAGTCCTACGTGATTCTCTTGGGGTTGGGCGGGATCCTTCTTATTCTGTAGTCAGGAGATGGGACGATGATACTGCCGGCCTCGTCCAGTCTTGTTCCGGACGATTTCCTCTTGCACGAGGTTGAAAACTGTGGAAATTAGAGCCATCCCCAGCAAAATGTAAACTGAGGAGACCAACAGGGAAACCTGGAAAATGAAAAATGAGACAAGTTGGGGTAAATAATATTCATCTCAAAGGCTTTATTTCCTTCCTACCGCCAACACTGATTATCAACTTACATGTTTTGAAAGATGAGGATCGAGCATGCCCCCAAAGCCGATAGTGGCTAATGAAGCGAAACAAAAGAAAATCGCATCCACGAACGGCCAGTCCTCCAGCCACCAAAATATTCCAGCACCGCCGCACAAATAGGCGAATACAAGTATTAATGATACGGGGATAGGTACACCGCAGCTTCCTCGTCTCTGTGGGAGAAAGTTTCGGAGAGAGAAAAAAAGTAATTATGTAATATTGAGAAAATTGATATTGAAATTGGGGATGAGAATCGGCTTCACATCAAATCTAATTTTCAGCTCAAATTTATTGCAAATTGAATGAGCTTGGGCAGACTGCCCGGTCCCTTCCATTTTTAATTTCCTTTCATGAGCGTAATATCACTACCTAAGCCACATATTCATTTTCCTAACAACTTGATGATGATGATGATGATGAGGCTCCACTGGATTATTATAGGTTATCGCCACCACACAATTTTTGAGAGCGTTTACTGTACTAACTTTTCCCAAAATCCTTCTGTCACTAATGACCATACTTGTTGAAAGAGAAGAGCTCTCTACCCATTCACTTTATTATCTTTGAATTACCATATTCCAGTTTTACAATCAAAAGTGGAAAAGCTCGTTTCCTTTCCCCTCCTCTCATCATTTTTGTTAGTTTAGGCAGATAAGGACGAAAAAATCACTCCATGCTATGCAACTTCCCAAGGATCCCTTCTAATATTAGTCTAGTATAGAATTACCTCATCAAGGAAGGGCCAAACGTTCCGACCAAACCCATCTATTTTTTATTTCCGGCACTCTCCTCCTAGTTTCTTTTTTTTTAACAGTTTCTATAATTACTGGACATGATAGAAAATTGGGATGAAGGGGTGCTTGCAACACCTTCACAAAATGTAGAAGCCCACCACCATCCATCCCACTACAATTATGAACGCTGCTAATTAGTAATCCTCATCAACGTCGTCAGAAGAGTAAAATGTAATGGGCATTTTCCATCAGAAATTAGCATATTAGCCTCCATACTTGTTTTGATTCAGAATTTTCTAGTTACCGACGACTTTCTAGATAATTCCTATTTCATTTCCTTTTCCGAAAGATTTTTTTTTTCAGTTATGGAGAAGAAGTTAAAGCTAAAGCATACGGCTAAAAAGGGAGGATTTTATGCCCACTTCTTCCCACTAAAGTAAAAGCTGCAGATC
>JAQGAI010002298.1:0-12590 GCA_034696905.1 Lepidocyrtus violaceus
GAGACAGGTCAACATCGTCTTTATTAGCTCATTTATTTAAAAAATTAATTTTTCGTCGAGGAGGACTAAGATATTAAGCAGACAACATCTGCATCCGTCCAAACTCCAAAAGTTGGAAGCGTCTTCCGAATAAATGATAACCTTAAGCAGTTTAGACTTTAGCATAAGAAAACGCGCCCAGGCCTGGGCTCTTTGCTGCGGCATTTAAGCAAGTTGCAATCAATCAATCACGATGGAGAGTGAATGAAATAAAAAGGCTTAACTGACTCATTTAGTTCTAATATGGAATTAACTTTTATTGCATTGACTAATTATTTTTATGAATGAAAGTACTGCTAACAAAATTCACAAACTGACTGAATGAGTCGTATTATTATTTCATTTCTGATCTTACGATGATGTATGATGAATCAATTGCTATTTCCGTCTGATTTAGAAACCATCGGAAAAGACACATTGCGGAAAGCAACGAAAGAACGAAAATCAAAACCGAAAATGTCTGGACAAAAGATTAAAGGTAAGGTTAACCATTTTACAAATTACAAGCTATGCAGAGTTGAAAACATCTAACGAATTTTTCAGAGACTTAATTTTTTACTTTAATCTGTTCCCAGTGTCTCCGGTCGTTGACATCCTCGGAGATGAGATGACTAGGTATATATGATCTACTTTTTTTACAACCTAACTCACAATATAATTTTGAGTTTAAAGTTATATTTACTTACTATTGAAACTCTAAAAAATATTTAATTGTTCCGACAGGGTCATTTGGGACGACATAAAGAACAAGCTCATCCTTCCATTCCTGGACATCGACTTGAAAGTTTTCGATTTAGGGATTGAGCACCGTGATGCTACAAACGACCAAGTAACCATCGATTGCGCCAATGCCTGCAAGCAGTACAATGTTGCCATTAAGTGCGCTACAATCACCCCTGACGAAAAGCGAGTTGAAGAGTTCAACCTAAAGCAAATGTGGAAAAGCCCAAATGGCACAATCCGTAACATTCTTGGTGGCACAGTAAGTCCCGAAAATATAATTTAATACCCACATTGATATTCCGTTACCCATAAGTATTGAGTTGGCGAAACTTTCATTTCATTGTTCATTCTTGTTATATAGGTATTCCGGGAAGCAATCATTTGCAAAAACATTCCCCGGCTGGTTACAGGCTGGAAGAAGCCGATAGTGATTGGGCGTCACGCTCACGGAGATCAGTACAGGGCCACTGACTTCCTCATTCCCGAACCAGGAACTTTGGAGCTTCGATTCGTTCCCAAGAACGGAGGCGAGCCCATTGTCCACGTGGTCAATGAGTTCAATGGCTCTGGAATCGCAATGGGAATGTACAATCTTGACCAAAGTATTCGGGATTTCGCCTACTCTTCCATGGAATATGCTTTGGACAGGAAGCTTCCACTGTACTTGTCAACCAAGAATACCATTTTGAAAAAGTACGATGGGCGCTTCAAGGACATCTTCCAAGAAATCTATGAGAAGGAATACCAGAAGAAGTACGAAGCTTCGGGATTGTGGTATGAGCACCGATTGATTGATGACATGGTCGCTTATTGCATGAAGTCCGAAGGTACAATAATAATAATATGCGCAAGTCTGTTAAATATGTTTAGAAATGAATTAGAAAAATGTGGATTGCTGAATTAAACTGTTACCATATAATGTTAGGCGGTTACGTCTGGGCATGCAAAAACTATGACGGAGACGTCCAATCAGATTCAGTCGCACAAGGTTTTGGGTCCTTGGGAATGATGACAAGTGTATTATTATGCCCCGATGGGAAGACCGTGGAAGCTGAAGCAGCTCACGGAACTGTAACCCGTCATTACCGCATGTACCAACAGGGCAAGGAAACTTCTACAAATTCCATTGCTTCCATCTTTGCATGGACTCGGGGGCTACTCCACCGAGCTAAGCTTGACAATAACAATGAGCTCAAGCAGTTTTGCGAAATTTTGGAGCAAACTTGCATCTCCACAATTGAGTCCGGATTCATGACCAAAGACTTGGCCATTTGTGTCAAGGGGTCAATGAAGTAAGAACAGTAATATATTTAACCACAATTTAAATTAAATAAAATAAAATTGCTTAAAATAAACGTTTTATCTTCCCTGTAGTGTTGACCGAAGCGAGTACATGGAGACCTTCGAGTTCCTGACCAAAGTGAGCGAAAACTTGAAGATCAACTTGAAAAAGGCTAACTTGTAAAAAAAGGGTGCAGATTGTTTAAAAGTTTTGCTTCCGAAATATTTACATTACATTTCATTATGGTTTCATGAGAAGTCTCAAATGTGTTATCAGTAATAATTAGTGTTCAACAAGGGGATTTCCAAGTTTTTCGGGTTGCATATCCGTAGTACGGCGGAGATCTTCTTGGAACACTGATTACTTGTTGTCCCAAATGTATTTTTAATATGAAACATTTATTTGAAATATCTATTTTAAAATATTGGTGTTATTGTTATTATTTGGTTGTATGGTATTGAAAAGAAGTGATAAATAAAAAACATGTTCGGAATATTGTGATCGTATTTTCATGTTTTATTACATTTTGGTAATTTATAAAATATGGTTAGAATATCAATTTGGTCGGCTGACATCGATAAATACACTTTGTCCCAAAGTATAAAAAGGGTATATCGTATCATAGTTATATCATCTATCACATAAAAAGTTTTTACTCGATCTCGACGAGGCAAAATATAAATTACTAAACTACTTGAAAACATCGAAATATGTACTAACTATTTAACGTTTGAGGTAGCACAGTTCAGTTTAAAAAAACAAATAAAGTTCGTAAGTAGGAGTGTGTTAAGATATATAAAGCGGATTTTCTTAACTGACTTTTATTGAATATTTGCATAGACAATCTGGATTTGCTGAACGGTATTATCAGAGTTAATAAGATGAATTGTCTGCGGGCCATCTCCCATTCCACTTGTAGCATTTGCGATGGCTGCTGCAGTTTGTTCCGAAATAGTTATGGATTCTCCATTGGAGGTTGAACTCATCTGGAAAATATTGTTCCCCAGAAGGTTTGAGACCAGGTTTGAAGCATGTTGCTTTGAAATACTTATCGGGGCGTTTTCGGAGCTCGTGGAAAACGTAACCGCGGAATTCGATGATCTGGCTTTTTTGAAAGCCGTCTTCTTAACAGGGGATTGAGGAACTGGAGACATTAACGGGATGGATATGTAACTATGTGGCTCGTCCTTTATTTCAATTTCAGACGATGAAGAGAATTGTAAGGCTTTAGAGGGACTGTGGGTGTGCGAAGATGACATTACCGTAGCAGTGGAGGATGACTGACTGGCTGGCTTTGACTTTGATAAGGAGTTGTTTGAGCTCGCCTTGGCGAATCCTTTATAGCCCATCCTATTCAAAACTCTACGGAAGCTTGTGGGTCCTCCTTGGAAGTTGATTCTCTCCCTGCACTCATTCATGACAATTGGAATCGTGGGCGTCACTCTGAAAAAGACGATATGATTAAGAAAAGAAAATAAACCACGAAATAATACAATGATAATTGTTGTCCGTGAATTCTTCGTTTAAATTACGCACCTGTTTTCTTTCAATTCTTTAATAATTGCTCGGATAACTTGCTCCTGCTCTTGGGTAACTGCATCCACCACCGGTTTCGTCCTCTTCCTCTTCTTCCCAGGGGTCTCCAACTTCCCAGTCCGTTTGAAATTTTTCCCAATCTTCCCAATCGTTGCAGCACTAATGTGCAAGGCCGCGGCTGCTCGTTCTTGAGGCGTTCGTATTTCATCCAGAAGGTCCGGATTCTTCTTCAACCTCTTGAAGAAGTCCCATACGTTGAGGATCAGCTTTTGACATTTGGTGTCGAAGGATTGTCCCGGGAAAGAAAATGGGATTTCGGGGAGCACAACGGAAGATCCCTTTTCAGAGCGTGATGTGACTGGGAGGTCGTTGTCCTTGTCGGTTTCCAAATACACGTTGGATATCATATCTTCAGTCTTTACAACCACGTGAGCCCCCGTCTCGTTGAGAATATGCTGTTGCTCCTCAGTATCAATGTCAATCTCACACATTTCCTCAACGGTTGTCATATCATGGTCCTCCAATTCAGTCGTCTCCACTTGGACAACGTTGATGTGGTCGTCCAAAGAGCCTGTCATTTCCACAACGTTGATGGACTGACCATTGGAGAGGTGAAAGACGGTTCCTTCCAACATTCCAACTGTACCGTCATCCATCAAATCCGCCGTGATAATGTTGGAATCATCGTCTTCATTGTTGTCATCATGAGGTGATCCGCCAACAGCAACGGAATCGATTGTTGCCATTAAATTGGCCAAATTCCCACTGGTGTTGGAGACTGCCATGTTGGATTAATGGGAACAACACTATGCACTACTCCTCCGACTGGGTATGAACTAAAATGGATAAATTCAAAAATTACAAATGGCAAACATCGTCATTCGAATCGTTTGTCCTTCTAAACAATCCATTATTCATCAAGCCTATCAATCAATCATTCATCATCAATCTATGATTTACAAAGTTCACTGATTGTTAAAATTAAAAAGTTAAACTGCTGAGAATCCTACAATTGCCGTAGAGTAAACCTACAAAGCATCTAAATCTAATCTAAAATCGGCGAAAGCAAAGTTGATAAGTAAAATGCAACTTCTTGTGAAAGCATCTTTCTATTAATCTTTGTTCAAAAATCTGAATGAAATTATTGATGAAATGATGAACCTACCCTTTTTGCAATATTTGGATCCAACCGAAGAAGTCACTTTAACGTTTTAATATTTTCTCGTTGAATTTAACAGCTACCGAGTGCAGCAACCAACAATCCAAATACTTAAAAGAATCTTGGAACTTGGAGCTTGGAGGATCAGCAGACGGGGAAATCCTTTCTGTACTGAAACAAAACACAAAATAGTATGGTGCAGATCTACCACACACATATGAGCAGCCAGAGAGGAGACTTTACTTGCACTTTTGCCACTTGCGCTAGCAGCGCAGCGAACGACCATCAGCAACATAGCAGTCCGCAACACATTGAATTGGGGTGAGTGAATACAACAGAAACGTTATTGAGTTTTGTACCTTACTCGCTTTATTACGCTGCTTTTGTTTTTGAATCTATGAATTGAAATCAAAGTATAAATCCATGCATGGACTTTTTTTTTGCTAAAATGTATTGCAGTTTTTTATGCATGTACGTATGTATTATGAACTTGTCCAGCTCAGTTAGGTTTTACTCAACATTGCAATATTACATTTTTTTTTGTTTTCAATCAGTTATCAGTTTCCTTAATTATTGCATAGGCTGAGATGTGATCCGAACAGAATGCATGGATTGACTGATCGTGAGTTTTAATGTAAAAGACATGGAGGTCCGATGATCCGATCGTATGCGTATAAGACGATGCGATAGAGATATTGATATGATGAATATGATGATGGCTACACAAAGTGCAAAGGAAAGGAGCGGATTTACTTCATGTGAACAATGTGAACGAACATATGTAGCATAAGTTGGTGATGTGATGCATGATACATAGCACCTTTTCATCTTGAAGAACAAAACGAAGAAGTGTGAGGCTTTGTATGGTAGTAAGGAAAAGTAAAAGGGTGAATAATGAATGACGCACTGCCCAACTATGAAGAAATACCAATGTCAAATGCAAATTCCCGTTTTCCTTCTGGTTTTCTTAGGCACTGTCAATATACATAAATGCTTAGCCCAACAAGGAAGTTTTTAAGCCAGGCAGGGCAAGCAAGTAGCCCCAAAAAGATACAGACGAACAAATTCCAATGCATAGCTTATATGAATGAATAGTTTATGAAATGAACATGAAGTAAAGTAAGTAGTGATTTTGGAATGAGCTGCGATCATGTATTTTGTATTTGTGCATCATTTATACAGAGCTGAGCTCTTTGAATCTCCTCTAATTTTTTGTAGGTTTTTTACACACAGTCAACTCAACCCGAGTCTTCTTCTATGCATTAGGCTTATTGCGCAAAAAAGGATGAGTCTCCGTCTTCGTCTTCTCCACCTTACGTAATGAGCAGAAGAATATCATTCGTATTCCGTATCCGTTTCATTTGGGATAGAGCGATAAAAAACATGAGATGAGTAAGCTACATGGAATGGAATGAGTGATGAGAAGAGGTTTAGAGGTATTTGCATTCGAATAATGTTGTACGGCTACAGTTAAATCAAGTTGGATTATTGGAAGGGAGGGTAAAGGATTGAATTCTATTGCAATTTTGCGAATAATAATAATAATTTATTGTGATTTCCCATTTCCCCTCCCCAGTCAAGGAGAAACAAGCGGTTTAAGAGTTATATTAACATAATTTATTTTCCTGGTTGGGTAGAGCTGTTGCGTCTAATCTAAATGATCCTGCCTTAATGATAACTTCACGACAAAATGTGTTAAAAGTTAAAATGTTGTGAGTTGAGCACTATATAGTCAATAGTAATAGTACTAATTATTGCGACGGATTGATCTCAGTCATCAAAGTGTACTTTAATGAAAAAGACCTCTCATCAATAACAGACAACAGATCTGCGATGTTACATTTTATAAGTTAATGCTAAATTGCATGATACGATAAATTAAATTGCAAAAACATAAAACTGAAGCCAATATCTCTTCCCAACAAATGATGTCAATGGAACTTCTGGAGCATCTGCTATTAACTAGGTTTGTTGATATTGATATTATATTACATAACTTACTGACAATCGTTTTGGTTATTTTGTAATGTAAAGCAGGTAATGTTAGAATGAATTATCCAGTGTTGATCTCTATTAAACAGAAAAAATAGGCACTGTTGCTTCATACATAAAGAATTGCCAGTTTGTGTGCCTAATTTGATTTTGAACCCTGAATTTGTAATTTTTTATAGCTTGTGAGGAACAGCCCAGGCAAACAAAAATAGTTTGATCCTTCACAACTGTAATCTGTTGTGGATTAAGTTTTGCTTGGGAAGAGGGTTGTTTCACTCATATTAAATAGATAAGCCAAAAATATAGATCAGCAATCTTGTTTGTTTTTGCAATGTTGAATTTATACTATGATAAGTACAAATGATTGTGACCTACATAAAAACAGAGGTTAGGCATGTAGTCCATGTATCCATTTAGTTCATTGCAAATACTTTTACATTACGTTTATACCCATATATCCGTGTACAGATTGTGTGAATCTGTAAACGGAGAAGCGACTTAGGAAATAGCGAGGAATGATAGGTTGGATTACAAAGCAAAAGCAAATCAAACATGAGAAATTGCAAACATGTTATGTTGTTGTTGAGCATTTTTATAGCTTGTGAGATTTTTCGAAGTGACCCCTGTGTGGAAGGTGTTTCCAATATTAATATGCTGGATGTAATAGTTTTATTGTAGAAATGACAGGTTATAATAATTCTTTTTGAATTTCGTCTAATTTAACCAAAATTTGCCAAATTCATTGTTTGGGTTTCCTCCTCAAGTATATGATTTGCTTAAATAGTTGAAATCAAGTTAGAGTATAATTGAATAGCATTTAATCTTTCTGGGTGTGGGTTTGTATGTGAATTTGACCCGACCTTGTTAATTATGTTGAAACAACTAAGAGAAAATATAGAATTAGATATTATATCGGTCGACATGATTCGTGTAACAATAATAAAACTTTTATTGTTCTCAAGCTTTCGAGTGATGACTTCACTCTTCATCAGGAGCAGATCTTATAAATTTTAAAACTTTAGAGAAAATAGGTATAATAATTTGACTTTGTTTCATGTGATTTGCAGAAACCTAGAAGAAAATCAATGATAGTGGCAAAAAAGCAACCTATAGCAGCTTAATATAACTCAAGTGACGCAGCCTTCCGTGTCGTGTCATAATGGAGAAGAAAGTTAGCTCAAACAGCAAATTCCGGAGCTTAAAGGAATTTTTAAGCTCCACCCGAAGTCTGAGCCATAGCCATCACCAAAATAATTATGAAAGCAATTTGAAGAAACCATCCCACACATCAAACTTCCGATCGAGCATACGAAACACAAAGAATTCGATATCGTTATTCAATCTAATTGCTGCAAGTAGTTCGACTGATTCTCCAAGCAATGGAAATTTTGATCGACCCATTTCCATGGCCCTTGATGATCAATATGGATATGCGTATGAAGACAGAGAAATTGCTCCACGGAGCCTTCTCCCTACCAAGTCAGTTAGTATGTACGGACTAGCACCTGCCGACACTTCTGCAGACAGTGAAAGCTCAAATTTGCATCCTTCTCCGTCAACTAGGAACCTTGCGGCAAGATTGTTCTATAACCTACGATCCAAGTTTAGAAGGAGGCGGCGAGATCGGAGTAAAATTGTCGATTCCAAATCAACCGACTTCGGTAATTATTATTATATTTTACTTTCGCTTCATTGGAGAAAGTGACTTTCACTTTCGAGATTCATGAAGTATGGAACTGTAGTAAAAATGTATTTTTTTTATTTGACACAGGTACCTTATTTCCAGAAGAACAAAAGACTTCTCTACCCAGCACATCATTTCCAAATCCTTCCGGTGACCTAACTAACGCAAAGCCATCTAGTGCCCGCTATCAGTTGAGATCAGCAAGTAGTTTAGATACAATATTAGATGCTTCCAATTTCATGAACAATGGTGCTATGATCAACGATGATCTGACTGATAATAACTATCAACAAGTCAGGGAAGAAGAATCCTCTAATACTGGAGCTGCTACATGTACTAGTACTTCCTTCCGAAGCAATAATGATAGCTTAAGTCGAACCTTAAAACTTCTAGCGGAAACTGCCGCTCCCGATGTCAATGAAATAAATGGCCGTAGTGCATTAAGTCCCTGTAGCTTCGAAAGGGCGTCACCCTCTTCCTCCACCCAGCATAACGACATGCTGGACACGCTCCCGCTTGCAATCACTCCAACTCCGAGTAGTCAGAGTGCATCCCCAAAGCCGGTAAAGTGCCTTACGAAGGAGCTGGAGGATCTCCTGCATTATGGTTGGTATTGGGGTGGACTATCAAAGGATGAAGCGGAAGCAAAACTTAAAGATCAACCGGATGGAGCCTTTGTTGTTAGAGACTCATCATCCGACCATTACTTGCTTAGTCTGAGCTTCAATAGGTAAACTTTGACATGACATGACATGGCATAAGCATTTGCCAAGATGATGATGTGAATATTTGCATTCAACTTAAATTTAAATGGCATTTAATATTTATATATGCTTACGTTTTTGTAGCAATGGGAAAACATTACATACCCGGATTGAATATCGAAGCGGGCAGTTCTGCTTTTACATGTCACCGGACTCGGATAGTTTCAATACTGTGGCGGAACTTATCGAACATTGCATTGCGTATTCGGAGGTCGGGATTTTTTGCTACTCGAAGCCCCGGAGATCCAATAATCCCACTACATCTTATCCAGTTCGCTTAACAAAACCGATATCGAGATTCACCGAGGTAAAGTTATTAAATAAATATATTATTTAATGTTCTCAGATAATAAAAAAGATATTAATTTTTTAATCTGGATTTTACTAAATTATTTACTTTCGTTCCTTTGTTGTTGCAGGTTAAATCCCTTTTGTACCTCAGTCGACTAGTGATTCGGCAGTATGTCCGATTTGACTTAATTGGCAGACTTCCTCTTCCCGTTAGTTTAATAGAGTTTATTTCGGAGCAGAGATATATCTGATGCGTGGAGAGATCATATTTTTCGACGAGTCTCATTAATTTTTTACATGTTTATAATGAACTATGTAAGGACATAAATATTATGATTTGAACAAATATTAAGTAGGAACGAATTCCTTATTTTGCACATGCCCTTACGCATGTATGTATGTAGGTAGGTACTTATGTTTTGTCCACCCATGTATTTTTTTTGGAGATGTTTAGGAACACTAAAACAGTCAAGTCAAAAATCAAGCGTCAATTATTGGAGTCGGAAATGTTTGAATTCGAATTTGACACAGATGCCAAAATAACGTACCCAATGTTGCTTAATATCAGGAGCAAATCAAAAGGTGTCTCACACAAAAAATAGTATATCTTCGATGAAAACAGAAATGACTTAAAAAATAACCTTTAAACACCTGAAAGTGTACTTTATATATTGTTATCATTATTGCAATCATGAGCTTGTAATTAATCACATTTAAGTTTAATCCGTTTGTTGTTAAGTTTTATTCGCAAATCCCGGCATATAATACATTTATCTACTATATTTTATCGTGTCATATAGAACAAAAATCTTGTTTTTGGTTTTAACAGTCTATGATGGAAAATAAAATCAAATGTTTTATTCCTGATTACTCAATATCCATTGTGTACCGTGGTCCATGAATATTGACTCATTTTCACAAAATCATACACATGATTATTTTGTTAAGCACTATTCAATTTATCGTATTAAAAATTGTATGCATGTTATGGAAATATGAAAGCAGACACTGAATTTCAATTTCAATACATTGAATATATTTTCAAAACACAAATAACAAGCGGTTGTATTCTCCCTGCCCTGCTCGAGCCACGTAATTGCATGAATTAGTATGATTCTTTGTTTCAGAAACAGTCATGGAAATGTTAACAGTTGAGCTGTTTCTCTTTCATATTAAAAATGTATGCCCGCCTGCCTTTTTCTACGCGCTTTTCTTTATGGACTACAAAATTTCTAGTTTCAATTCCTTCTCTTTCATTGTACTTTCGAATCCTTTCTGACGTAAAATTTTTGTCGTCCGTTGTTTGCCAGAGTTATAATGCCACATTTTAACATTCCAATGATGAGCGGTGGAGCTCTTGCAAATCGCATATACAACATTTGGAAGGGCGGGTTGCAATTTGACAATAACACCACTATGCTGGAATCGGAGCAGTGTAATCGAGCATGCAGAAATCAAAACGCCCAACTCCTTAAATCTGCTCTGAACACAATAATCAGTGGGGAGCAAATGATGCTGTTCCTGTTTGTCGGTATGATAATTGGCTACGTCATGGGGGTAATGAGAACAAGTAGCAGGATTCATCGCCAACATCTTGCCGCAAACCACAGGCGAGCTGTTTGTCGTCAACAAAACGAAGAAAGGCAGAACAGGGTTTTCCTTTTTCGGAATAGGAGGACTTGCCCTCAAGGTGCTCGGGATGAGGCCCCAATCCCTGAGTCTGAAGACGTAATGGTGCTTCCAAGAACTGCGAATAATCGGCATGCTCTTGGCCGTGGCCTACCAAGACAGCATGAAGTTCTTTCTCCGTCAGCACCCCCGTTGGATACATCGCTGGTCAATAACAATCATTGTCAACCCTTTTTCCACACACAACGGCCGAGACCTTAGAATGTAGCACGGTTTCGTTCATGTATGGAATATGTAACATCAATATCGGAGGATGACAATCTGCGCATGATGCATGGTATTAAATTACAATCCTGGTGTTACAAATCGGTGACTCCCTCCCTACTAACTACTATCAGTACTCCTTTGGTTCAAAAATTCAAAATTATTTACTCCAAACATTGTGTAAGTTTACTGAACATAACGTTCGGAAATAAATAACGCTTAATTAGTTTTGTTGTTTCAAATTCAACCTCCAACACCAATGCCCTTCGGTTTTGGATATGCATTTTTAAATTCAATTATTTTCATTCATATGTAATTTGTTTGGATTTTAAAATTTATGCTGATAAGATAACGCGGTCTCAGTTTAGTTTTAACATTAGATAATGAATCTTAAATGTTACTTCCCTTGTTCCCTTATGTTTTAACCATTTTATATGCAACTTGTCTTGTGTTTTGTGTAACATATTCATGCACAAATAAGTCATCTATGATTTTCGTTTCATAATCTTCAGACTATGTGTTATTGGTACATTTAAAACTATTTTTATTATTTAAAATATGCTTTGCCGCAGCAAACCATTGTTGGTTACACACAGCTTTTAGAATAATGGTCAATTGTCAAATGTATTATACAGAATATTATGCATTTTTTCCATCCAGTAGTATCAGCAGTATGACTTATCTTCGTGAGTCATTGTTGCATGGGATTTTTGGCCTAGCGCTTTGTTTCATTCATTGGCTCACTTTTCTCCGGGGAGGTCTTTGTTTCATCAGAATCCATCTGTGTGAGCTGAGCTGGATTCATTTCTTTTCATAACCACAAACCCTTCACAAGGGATGAAGAAGACCATCATCATCATTTCATCACACACTATACTTTATTCATTATACTTATTTAGGTATCCCGTTAAAGTTAACAAAGTCAGTAAGTACTAATGTATAGGTAAGTGCATGCTATTTTTACTTCGTACACACTTTTAGGAAAAACCGTAAGGTTCCCAGGCATGATTCCAATTTCTAATAACTAATACAGCAGGCCTTTAATTATCTGACCCACGCCATTTACTTTACTCATTGTCAAATCATCGTATCCTGACTAATACAAAGTAATTATTAAAGCTTGCATACCACCAACATCCAACCAAATCATATTCCAGGTTAGGTTAGATAGAACGGGTTGTTATGTTATGAAACTAGAAACTTTTTCCACCCCTCAGATCGGAAGAG
>JAQGAI010002299.1:0-12589 GCA_034696905.1 Lepidocyrtus violaceus
GACACCGAAAAACGATAAACCTATTATCGTCAGTTTTGCTTCGGCAATACAGTTATACGGCCACCAGTCACCCCCAGCCATCATTAAATTACGAATTCGTTAAACTCTCCTCTGTTTTAGCAAAACGTGCCCCACTCACAATCAGTTCAATAAATATTAATAGCTATTAAACATTATCGTTACAAAATGGAACAATCGGAATAAATAACGAATTTGATTGACTAATTCTGGACAAAGCAGTGCAATACATTAATTGTGTAACAATCAATAGTGAATAAACATTAAGCTTAATGTTAGAGACAATGATTGCCATATTAAGTAATAAATACGGCTTATTGATTGTTTTCAGAAAGGTGTTTTTTTTTCACTCATGAGTATATTATTATACAGACATATTAGATAAAATAGGGAGATCGACGGAACTATATATCCATTATTCTTAAAAACATACATAGGACTATTCATAAATTAAAATGTAACTGTATTGTAATGTCGCGTGGGTTAACAAAATAAGTTGGTACATAAAAACCGACTCTGTTAGTTCGAAATCTTTAAAATAAGTTGATATATAAAAAGGGACTCTGATAATTGGACATCTTCACATCTTTAAAGTTATACATAAAAAGCGACTTTGGTAATTTGGACATCTTTAAAATAAGCTGATACGTAAAAAGCGATTAATTTAATACTAATAGTAATTCGACAACAATTTATAGTTTTCTCGGAATCAAATAATCCTCCTTGATAAAAATGTTGTTTTTTCATTTTTTTATACGATTACCCATAGACAAAGCACATACGCTTTGTGCTTTGTCTACGACGATTACCTATTTATATGGTTGCATATTCTGAAACCTTTTATTGTGTACAATGGACAACTATCTTAACTCCGGTGGCAGATAGTTTAAAACATTTAATCTGCCAATTAATTTAATTACAAAAACATTTTACATTAACAAGTACTAAGTGAACGTGAACCAACTTGAGCTTTGCAATAAATTTATGTTTTGTTCCCTTCGGGGTATTTCCATTTCTAAAGGCACATATTGCTAGTAAATTTTTGTTTAAACTGTTTGAGGCATTTATAACCATAAATATTTATCTTTTGTATGCCAATCACGAATAAACATTATTGTCACAAGCCCCAACCAAGACTTCCCTACTTACTATGAATTTACGTTACTCCAAATTCACTATTACTAACGGACAGCACAAGGATAATTATACTACGCGCGTTTGTTTCCAGTAATCTTAAGATATTATTGTCAAATAGGTGGTGCTACTATTTCATCTGTAAAAAATTAATACTTCTAAGATTTACAGATATTCACCACAATTTTTTACTTTAATCGAGCTCATATTTTGAATAACGTTTTTTAACTTTGGGGATTCAAATCTTGAACTATAGAGTGTTGCAAATTAGAAAACAACAAAATGCTATTCGTACATGATAATGATATTCGTACAAGGCACAGGATTTTAGTAGGGAAGGAGAATCAGAATAAAACCAGTTGAATAATTATACCTGGTTTTATTATTACATCACTCAATCTAAGAGTGCTTGAGTTGAGGTAATTGGTAATGCAGTTACTGAGCATACAATCTAACATACATACTGACAGTAGTATAAGTAGTAAATATCATTAACGGATCAAAAACGTATCGCGTTAATCGTAGTTCTGTTTACCTAAATATCATATTGGACGGTTGTGATTTTGAACTGGAAGATCGCTTTCCAAAAATAGCAAACAAACAAATTGAATTTTGATGCTCTGAACTATTTAGTAGGACGATAGTTTGTTGGACCAAGTTATTGCTTTTGTTATGGAATCTAGAAAGAATTATTTAATTTTATTAACTAGACACAAAGTAAACCGATGTCGAAATATATTTACCTATCTGCGCATCAAAAACCCTGCTCTACAAAACCCACCCTAGGTGGTTTAAAATTGACATACGACGAACCATTAAACGACATACAGAATACTAAAATAATATCATATAATTTCTGATACTTTGGAAGCGATTCGTGATTCGATTGGCACAAAATTTTGAAATTCTATGCATCACGTTGATGCATATATTCTTAGCAATTTTGTTCTGCTTTGTATTGAACAGGCAATATTTACTTTTTATGCAGTGATTGAATTACTTCAGTTCAACTAGTAGTAATGCTTAAACTTTGTATTGGCAACAACACAGAATAGAAATCCGAAACAATATTTCCAATATTTTAAAACAATTTTCACCTGAAATTTTTTTTTGAACTTTTTCAGTCTGCATTGTTAAGGCAAAAATAAATGTAGTCAATCAGTTCATGTATAAAAAACCGCGTATAACTATAACCTGTACAATACTTATACAATTTTCATCTAAGTACTGTTATCGTGGGACTGAGCGAAAGTTCAATTCAATAGCATCCGTCACGCCAATCATCCACCGATCCTTTTTGTGGGACGTTTCGTCGAGGAGGATTGCCACCTCCTCTATATTGAAGCTTGGATGGTGGTGGACGGCTACAGGAAAAAAACAATTTCATTTAATGTTACTGGTTTAAATTTAAAAAAATGTATGAAAGTGGCTTAAAACCAATGTTGATTTCGTATTTAGAGTTGTTGCAGTCTTTACCTGAACCGGAGCTGACCCGGACCAGGAATTCTACTTTGGACTTTATAGGTGGGTACTGGGATTCCCGGCGCAGAAGGATTGCGAGGTCGCTCTGAAGTTGATGATGGAGCACCAGGCAAAGTTTTAGGTTGCCGTAAACTACTCCCTCCGGCTGTTGTGGAAACACTTGTGTAGCGAGGAGGGGCAAGTCCAGTTAATCTTACGTTGCCCATTGAACCTCCCACCGGTTGTCTGCTAGTGGCAGAAGGTCTTGTTATAGTGGCTGATCCTAAAGCTTGTGCTGAATAAACTCGTGATGCGGTTCCTCCAGCACTAACACCAGATGAAATTCGATTCAATGCTGCAGGTGTTGATGTATTTCGATCGACACCCTACATATAGTCAAATCATGATTTAGTTCAACAATTAAATAAGCTTACAATAACTCGTTAATAAGTGATAGCGTTAATTAGTTGCAAGTTTGTCATACCCCCGATCTTAAGTTGTCAGGAGTTCGAAGTCCCCTGGAAAGAGTAGCAGTGTTGGATGAAGATGCAGAATGAATGCTCAGTCTTGGACGATCATTGCTACTGCCTAGGCGCGATAGCTTGGAGTCACTAATGTAATGATTTTTTCTCAACTGTCCTGACCCAGCTTGTGGAAATGCTAAGTTAGATCTCGTCATGGTTGAACCTCTAATCACAGCTAGATTTGGCATACTCCTACGTACAGATGATGAATCGCCTGTAGAATTGCACAACAATTACCAAAAATGTAAGCTAATTCACGCTATTTTTAAAAGACAAAATTAGATTAGGTAGGTTTAAAATAGCAGTTATTTATAAAGGCGGACCTGTCTGAATGTCGTCGTAAGATTGAGCATCCATTGGGCTTGAGAGACCGGATGAATTCGGCGATTCAGAAGAATGTGCAACAGAATAAGTATCGGTTGACGAGGTTCTAGCTACAAGTCTTGTTTCCTCCATGTTTGGTCCAACTGAAATAGCGAACAGAAAGTGTCAAAATAACAATTAGAGCAAGATAAATATGTGAAGCAATAAGCAACAACATAATATTCTATCGATTTCGCCTGATACAATTTTTGTTCATACCTCGCACAATTCCATCTGGGATTTTACCCCTCGAAATTGTAGAACATCCTAGGCCTATAATTAAGTTAAATAATTATTAGAATCAATCAATAATTTACATAGCCGTTACTATTTGAATCCCAATTCACTAGATATTAATATAATATAATAATAATTAGTACTTCGAATTTGACTAGCCACTCTAGAATTTAAATCTTCCATGCTAGTGTTCTGACTTCCTTTGGCCGCTGGACTGCCTACGTCACCGTCGGGTTCATACGAGTAAGTATTATTTAAATCCAACTTGACACCGTGTGCGTTGTTATTTGGAGATTCTTCGTCACGGCGAACCACGTATGACAAATTTCTTGTAACGCGTCTGGATCTATCTGGCGTATTTGAAACAAAGGTTTCATTCAGATTTGCTGTGAGTGGCTCTGCGGATCCCAAATCCATTGTAGTATTCATAAGATGTCGGCCTGACTGACTGGATTCATTGGAGGGTTTATTTGGATCAGAAGACAAATCAACAGTTCTATTAAGCTGATTAGAAGACCCTAGTAACTGACGGCGGGAATCAATTGGGGATAGGTCTATCGTTGTCGTTGTAGTTAGCTGACGATTTGGATGTGGAGTAGATTCTACCCTTCTATTTCCAGTTTCCACAGGGGACATACACATTGTATTATTAAGTTGGCGGCCCGGGGTTCCCAATGACATTCTAATTTTCTTCGGACGGGTATACGTCCTGGTGTTAATCTCTTGTGACAAAGCTTCTAAACAAAATAAATGTAAAAAAGATTAACATCAAGCTCGTCTAGTTCCTCATATCTAGATCAAATCTTTTCTTTTTGTTATTTGAAATTCAATTTTACAATTATTTTTAAGAGTAATAATACCTGTTGTAAAATCTTCATCTCCGCTGGTATTATCGAAAGTATTCCTTAACTTTGTAAAAGAAGCTTTACTGCTGAAGAATTTATCATCTTCGGATGGAGGTGTGATTATGTTTCCTTGCAATCTACTGCCTCCTATCGGCCCAGTAGGAGAAAACTCATCTGGAATAAATCCGTCTTCGTCCAAATTACTATCGGACGAATTAAAACTGTGCTTGCGAAGCGGATCCCCATTACTGATTTCATTTTCTCTTTGATTAGGATCGTTGTGAAGTTGCAATTTCATTCTATTACAGTGTCCCCCAGGACTCCTTTGAGAAATAACGTAATCTTCACTGGATGAATCCACTGACTGCGCATACTCGTCACTGTACACGTTGACATCCTGCTGTCGATTCACAGGTGGCCTTCTGTACGTCAAATACTTTTGTCGCCTTATCTCAGCCGCTGATAAGGCCTCCTCTTCTAAATTTTCGTTTAGACTACTGATAGCACTCAAGTTTACATCCGCTGGGACCTCAGATTTGGATTTTCCATTCTGAGTTAACACATCAAATTTAGCACCATCAGAATCCTTTCGATTTCCTAATAAACTCCTTCGAGCTGGACGGTTGACTCGGAAGGTAGCACCGCTTCCTGCAGCTTCATTGGACAAGTTAGAATTTATTGAAGGAGGAGAATTTTTCTTTGTTTCAGCATAGATGTCTTCTGCAAGAAATATATTGAAATGAAAAGTTGTTATTAAACTATTGATTGATTGAAGGATAAGTTAAAAAATATATTCTTCCATTCATTTAATAGTATTCGGTTGTTTTAAATACCATTAATTATGCGGGTAACGAAGTTTAGAAGATTGAATCTTGTGTAGAGCAAATTCGTGTCGAGAAATGATCGATCATTTTCATCGAAATTATTCGGAAGTTTCGCCGGCGGTGCACTGAGCCTGTAACAAGTAAAAAAAGATGTAATAATTACTTTCACAATACACACAAATGAAAAATCAAATCATATTTTTTTATAATATTTACATACCAATCATCCGATTCAACGGATTCTAACACTTCTGTATCCAGCAAAGGCAGTTTATCAAATCCCTCAGGATCAGGGTCTGCTGCCTGATCAAGCAAGTGTCCAATATTCCGTATTCCAGCGTTGTACATTGATCCAGTAACATAATCACCACTTCCAGGCAAAGACGTTGGCGCCGGACTTTCCAAGTACATTCGATCTAGGTTAACTTGGATATCATCCAGCTGCTCACCAGTGGCGGAGAGCGACAAGGACCCCAGACTCCTTTCCGGGGTTTCAAAATTGCCTTCGAAATCGTGACAGGCCATTGTAGAGATGTAGTTGGCATTCGAACTGCGTAAAACTGAATTTCAATGATGCAGTATGTGGTAGATCCACATAATTCGTTGAGGACTGAAGATTACGGGAACTGGTGTGGGCAGCAGTAGTAAAATCGGAATTTAATTACAAAGTAAGGTAATTAATAACTGCGCGAGATATCAAAAACCACCCCTCGTCATTCGTGTAACAGTAATATTGTTTATGGACTTCATGCAGTTAAACACTGTCACAACTCTATTCACTATTACAAAAAACCAAAATTATCTGCGAGGAAAACGGAAATCACGTACTATTGATAATAATAAAACTTAAACACTTTGCTGATGAATAAGATTTAGACTTAAGTAAAATAAATATAGGACATTTACTCCATTTAAATCACAAAGTAAACTTACATTACATTACAGCCCTAACTAACCATTGCATTGCAGCGAAGCGACTATCTAAACTACAACAACCACAAGATAAAAGCAGGCTGATAATAAACCAACTTCAACTTATCAACTTGCTCTTACAATTAAGATTAGTGCAACAGGAACTGAAACCACAACAGTCATCACTTCATTTCATAGGAAAATGATAGAAAGCATTATTCATTCATTATCAAACTATTTCGCAATAGATTGAAGCTTGACAGGCTCCTCACGCCTTTACTTACTGCTGCTGAATACAGAAAAAAATTAAGGTAACTCCCAAACTAAATAACTACAGCCAAATAAAAACTGACAGCGCTGCACACACATATAACCACGATTAAGTTAATCCATCTATACACTATATTTTATTGCAATACTCCACACTTAGAATTCTGCTGACCATCATTGATCATATGAGTTAAAATTGTTAAAAATGGAAATACCTTTTTATCATTCCACTTAACTACTTATCTACTTTCGGCTGATAAAAACAATACGTATAACTGAACAATTGACAAAATATGCTTATTTTAATATGCACTTTACTTTACCTTTTTTAAATTCTTTGTCAAATTTCAAGAAACAGGGTGACTAACTAATTTTGAGCAGTCATATTCATCATCACACCACCACCGCACCGTCATATGTCTGACATCTGATGTCATCATCCCCCTTTTCCCCGTGACGTCAAAAGTTAAAAAAGCAGTTACAAACAAATTGTCAATTTATAAACAACCAAACACTAAACACTATATCACACACAACAACATCGTCACCGTCACCACTTGTCTGTCTCCCACCACCTTTTACACAAAACAATAATAAATAGCAAAATAAAAACCTTTCTTCAAGTCTGACTCAACTTATGTACTTTCCTGTACACAACACACACAAGTCATGATGATGGACATGGACAGTATGAATGAAATTGAAATGAAAGTCAACAATCCAAACAAGAAAGACGACCGACCAATGCAATAATAGAAGCGGAAGTACGTTATATATACAAATCATTGTAGAAAAGATGTGGTGGTGGTGTCGGTATTTCGGTCGGTGTGGTGTGTGGCCAAATTTGAACTTTTATATTATCGCACTACCAAATTCTCTCTACTTGCCTGCTCACCCGTGCTAAAATAGAGCGATATGCGATAGACTGCTACACAATACACAGCAAAAACTGAAGCATGTACCAACCAAGCCATAATAGATAATATTCCTCCATGCCTATGTATGACCACAATACAAGATAGACTAGAAATTTTGTTATATCGTGCCAATAATCGTGCTATATGACTATGAGATTGAGGTTTGGTTTGTTTGAGTTGAAGTACCATATTATGCATGAGTGGAGTGGGTATACTGGACAAAGCAATGGAATTTTATGTATGAACCGTTTTCAAGAAACTTCGAAGCCCCGCTCAGGGGGCCCTGTCAAGAGGACCAATTTATTTTCAACGGTTGAAGACAAAAGTTAGGGGAGAAACTCCTAAAGAGCAAATAGCAAAATCTCTCAAAGATAATTGGTTTGGTTTGAACAAACAAATTTGGGATTTTTTTGAATTATAATCAAGCATAGATGATAGAATTAAGGTTATGATGATTACTACATAAATGATCCAAATCGTACGTGATAATTGGCAAGGTTTATATTTGTAAGTAGGGTGATAAAGAGTTTCTTTGTCATATATCATGTAATTTATGAAGCCGAAAGAGGAAGTTTATTCCACTATTAGTGCAGAAAGAAATATTGAATTGCATCGCGCGCATGTTTTATTGCAAAAACACAAAAGATTTATTTAATGTCTAACAAGGTTTTTGGAATGATGTTTCATTTCTAATTATTAATATACATAAACAGATTTAAAGGAATTTCTTTATAATTCTGTTTATACATATAAGATCATTTAATTTCTGGAATTCATCTGACAACTGGTTGGCGTCCGCACCGACTTAATTCTACTAGTTTTTCTTCGCCACCCCGTCCCCTCCCCTTCGAGGTAGACGAAACAGAAAATGCTGCTGACACCAACTACTCATGTTCTATTTAATCGGAATTTGTATAACATTTCTTTTATTATTATTATTACCTTTCGGAATTACATAGGACAGGAATGTATTCGTATAAGAAGTTATGCTGACTTCTTAACCTGCGTATTCATGTGTTCGTGGAGTCAGAATTATCTATTTTTCTATACTATTCATATAATTTGTTACCTATTTACTTACACAACACTTTTACTACGACATTTACATCTATTTTCATTACATATTTTACTGACCGTTTACCAGTTTACAGATAAAAATAGCACAACATAAGACAATTCATTGGATAACATGAACTTTATAAAATAACACAAACAACCCTTTAAAGCGAAGCTGTAAATGCAAAACTTATAAACAGGCTTGTTTGCCAGTTTTAAAGAAGGGTTACATGTATTTAATTAATTGCTAAAACATTCTTACATCATATCGTATATCTGGAGTCTTGGAATGAGAATATTGAATTCTATTATTACAGTTTTATCGTCAGACAAGTTAAAATACAAAGAACGTACATAAACTGAACCTAATTAAAGTTTGGAATGTTAAAATGAAATGTTACATAAGACCAACGCCTGTTTTCATTTCATCATTTTTTATACTGGAATGCATGATACAATTGTACTACTTTTTACAATCAATTCAAATGGGGAAAATATTCGAATGAGACGGTGTCGACATATTTTCAACGTTACAGGCTTAATTACGCTGTTCCATGAGCTTTATGGACATGGCGTTCATGACGGTATTTGGCGCTACTTGTTGTAAAGGAGCTGGAACAAAAATAGCATTGATAAGGCTTCTCCCCTGTGTGGGTACGGAGGTGACTTTCTAAAGTACTTTTCGTCACAAATGCCCTTCCACACTGGTGAAAGTTACAAACAAATGGTTTGACCCCGGTGTGAATCTTTTTATGGATTTTCAAAGTGTTGGCCGACACAAAGGTTTTTCCGCAGAAGCATTTGTTTGGATTTTCTCTTTTGTGTATAGTTAAGTGCTTTGTTAAACTGGCGGTGTTGTTGAATGTGGAGAAGCAGAATTTGCAGATGTGGATCCTTTCTGGAGTATGGCTCTTCACATGTTGCTTGAGTTCCTTGAAGGAATGGAATGTCTTCTTTTTGCAGATTTTGCAGGGGAAAAGTCTGCCGCTGCTGGGGCGGGAAATCGCTGGCGTTGGCGGTGTCTGAGTTTTGTGATGTTGTTCGTGAGACTCAACCCCACGACGAGTTGTAAAAAATTTTCCACAAAATTTGCACTCATATCCGTAATTTAGTAGCTTCTTCTGCTGGCTCCCGTTATCTCCGGAGTAGCTTTCATTACTGTTATCGTCATCTTCTTCTGGCTCCTCCTCCTCCAACACCTCACCATCCTCCGCGTAAACTTGTTCATCGCCATATTCCTCCTCTCCGTCATAGGAAACTTCAGCCGAATACTCTTCGTTATATTCTTCGCCATCATCGGCGTCATCGTAATTGTAACCCTGAGGTAAAGTTTCCAGCATTTCTTCCGTAGTCTGAGTACCCTCATTAGAATCGTACAGCTCATTGACATCATCTTCAACAACTTCCGCCACTTCATCAAAATCCCCCTCCGGGAGTTGCTCTTCGCCATGATGGACATTGAAATGGTACTTTACATCGTGGATTCCATTATCGTCCCCGTTTTCGTTTTGGTAGGAAGAATCATCATCTTCATATTTGACGGTTTCTTCGTCATCAAAGTCGTCGTTTCCATTTTGGCAAGTAATTATTTCTGGGGTGATAGTTACCAGTTCATCCTTCCGGTCCTCGCCTACCTCGCCATTGTCATTTTCGTTGCAGCTATTCGTTAGATCAGGTTCTTCCCCAGTAAATGATGACCTACGTATTTAAAAAAAATTATTTTGAGAATGCCAATCTTCCTTCATGTACCTCGATTCTTACACATACATACACATGGATGGTTATATAAAAACATTGCACATGCACATATAAAAATATTGGGTCTTACAACCCCGCGGTAAATATTTTGGAATTTATAAACTTGCGCAGTAACTATCTCAGGTATTGCGAAATGTGGAATTATTTTTGTTGAATAAACACATGCACAGTAATAATTTGGGTTTTACACGTGCGCAGTAAATGAATATCTTGTGTTTTACACATGCTCATTAAATATTATATCTTGGTGTTTTCAAATGGGCAGTAAATATGTGGAATCCTAGTAATCCTACATGCGAAGTACTGCTGCTTTAAATTAATTGAGTTGCAAACCAACCTTTGGTTTTTTGTCCACAGTTCCGTCGGGAGGGGTGTCAAAATGACAAGAATGGATATAAGTATGAAGTTATCATATATGTACAAGTTTTTCACTATTACTTTGTAAAAAATGTGATTTTTTGGCTAAATTACTAAACATTGCAAAAATTTTATATGATAACTTCTTGCTCTTTCAGTACATTATTCCCGTCATTTTGATGCGACGAAGATGATCATTAAAAAACCGAAGGGGTTCGATTAGCTTAAAGCAGCATAAGCAGTAGTAGTATTAAGTATATCATGATCATAGGACGGGTTTTGTACGTAAGATACATATAGTGATGCTGACTATTCATATGACAAGACAAGTTTTTAAAAAATTCCGTTACAAAAAAAAACACGATTTCGAAATTACATTGTTAGGGGAGGGATTAGCTAATTGAATGACAATTCTCGGCCGTTCTATGGTTAGTAAAACTGTCAGTTAAACCTTACTCGGTAGGAGGGGTCAACCGAAGTCCATTATTGTAAACCAGCGTCTTCAGCTCGTCACAGTCAATCATGGCTCCATGTTTTTCATCAAGGTGGAGGAACATCTTTTCGATATCGTCAAACTATATTAACATTTTCAAATAAATAAAATTTAATTATTGTCGTAAGCCAACTTAATTTACTCGTTTCCAACAACAGACGCAGAACGTTATTAAAGTGTGTATTAAAGTTATTAAATATACATACTATCAAATGTGTGCACATTCTACACTGGTACAGTGTGACAAATGGAAGGTCCTCAATGTCAATTGCCGGTGACTCCATTGTATCTCTGTCTCCTTTCCCTTCGGATGACGACGATGATAATGATCAATATTAAATTAAAACTGTTATATATAGCTTTGATTAATTAACTTTTCGTACAAAAATTAACAGCACCAAAAATTATATTAAATATTTGGAATCTATTTCGGAATGAACAGTTTTTTCAGTGTTTCAGTGATGAAACGATAAAATGGAATGTGAAGAATAAATGTGTATTTTTCCTCAGCTTCTTCAGCACCAGCCCCGTTGCCCGTCGACTTTTCTTCAAACAATCACTCGAAGATGTTAACAACTCCCTTCCCTTCGCCCCTACTCCAGTACGTTACGTGTGTGATAGCGATAACGAGGCAGATTATGAACCCCTTACGTTTGTTTCTGTACATACATGTCTCATCTGACATCTAAAGGTCCTTCAATAATCCAAGTTTTTTTTAGGTTGGATTTTCTTTCTATAATTAACCCGGAAAGGGTGGTTTGTATAGGTACCTACTTAACACTAACCTACTAAAAAAATACAATGCAATGCAAATGGAATGGAATGTTTTTCGTTCTCGTCGTGTACATTTTTTTTACTGCCAGTCAAACTGCCAATGTAATGTAATGGTGATGGTGAAATAAGAGTTTGAGAACTATCATTTACGGTGGAAATATAATTATTATTTATTTATACAAGAAAGGGAACACTTGTTCTGAAATATCTACAGTTTTCGATTTCCGAATGAGATGTTTTGGAGAAATGAAAGTGCACTCCCGTCTGACTGAAACAGGCTTTTCTTGTTTAGCGCGTACTTTTCCTGAACATTGCTGACTGCCCCTCCAGCAGCAGCAGCAGCAGTACATTCTTTCTTCCGAAACACTACGCATTCCGAACTAGCATGTTATGAACACAATGCATATTACATCATGCATCCTTCCGAACTCAAGCCAGCATAGCATAAGCATCTCGAGCTGTGTCAAACAGGCAGCAGCACCAGCACCGATCCCTCTTGCTCTGATTTCATCTTTTAGCTTGCTTGCAAGCTTTTTGGCTTTGGACGCGCTCGTCTTTGTTGCATGAAATGTACCGACGCTTTTTTATGCTGGCTCGGCTCAGATGCGGATGAATCTCGTGTGGGGAGCTGGTAGAAGGCATTTGT
>JAQGAI010002300.1:0-12589 GCA_034696905.1 Lepidocyrtus violaceus
CATATTTAGCTCCTTTATTAAAGTTAAACCTTAAAATGATATCAGTTCAAACTTTCCACATAGGATTTGCCTGAAAACGGCTGCCTGCTTCCCATATTTTAAATTATAACGACATCAAGGCTGCGAACGAAAAGAGAATTGCGTGACTTTCTATAACCGCTGGCGGTGCTTGTTAACATTAAAAATTAGTTTACAGAATCATAACAGGCTCCACTCAACTACCGCCGGAGGATATGCTTACACAACGGGAATAAATAGGGCAGCGCTGCTGCTATATTTATCCATTTCCACTCTTACCTTCACGAGAATGCGAAGGGAGTCAACATAAGATTTTTCCGTTTCCACAATCTCAGCAAGGACATGTCCTCTAGGACTGGCATCCTACGAAAACAAAACAAAAAAAATCAGGAAAAAGAAACATTTTTTTTTTCATCTAAAGAGAAGCTACATTTTGTTGGATATAAATATGAGGATGATGGGAAAACGCATGTATTTTTGCACGACATGTCAGTAGAAAAATTCATGTCATGTGCTGCTCGCTGCTGTCAATACAATCCATTGGAGTTCCTCCGGTTGATGAAATCACAGAGGGTGATGATAACATACCAAGGGAAAAAACCACAAAAGGCAAAAGTTGACTTTCCAGGTAGGTATGTAATGTAACGGTATGTATGTAAATGAAAATTGGCGCTGCTGGCTCTGCTGCGTTGGTATCGAGAGTTTCCGTCTCCTCTCATAAGCAGAAACAAGGGTTTTCATAATATATATTTATAGTATTTTGGGTATTTCAGTTTGAAAGTTTTGTTTTTGTTTTATGTAAATCATTTTCTAAAATGAGTGCTAGGGCCTTGTGATGATGATGATGATGATGCGCTTGTTGTTGATATGCAGGGTAAGGTAAACGTAGCGGAATGAATATGGATGGATGTGTTGAAAGAGAAAACGTTTTTTTAATGGAAGCATTCAACCACACTTCATGAAAGTTACACGTGCCTTGAGAGGAGTTGAACAAATTATAAACACACATTATTACCTACCGATGTGGTGACTAAAAAGAGGAAGAAGGAAGACAAAATAGGAGAAAGGCTAGCTAGGCAGTGCAGTCGATTGGTCATAATAAGCTTACATCAAAAACGCCACCACATCACTTCCAAAACGGTATTATCAAGCGAAATAAATAAGGGAAAAGCCCTGTAATTACCGACACAAGGTGAGCAATTTCCTCCATTCATTTGGATCAGGAGAGGGCTTTCCCGGGCAATAAAAGTGGGGGATTTTATGTTCATACACGGGAAATATGAAGGGCTTCTCATTTGTGAGGAGGGGAAGGAAAAGGTTGATATATGGATATATAATCATGGGTCATAGATCTAGTTAGTTTAGTTTAGTGGACAATTCCAGGGAGGAAGGAAGGAAAGCGGTTTGGAAGTTTCAGTTTGAGCAGAGATATTTTACGGCTAGCACACAGGTAGGTATATACTGAAGAGGTTACGTAATTGGCAGTTGTGGTTGGGAATATGCATGAGCCGTCTGTGCTATTAATTTGGAGCTAGCACTTTTTTTTCGAAGGGAGGAACAATGATAATATGTATGGTTTAATTCAAGTGGGAATGACTATTATCTGCTAAATTATTATTAGCCTTCGAACACCATTCATGACTGATTGTGAATAGCATTCCGGACCATTTGAAAACCAGTCCAAACGAAGAATAATTTATTTTTGAGAGGAGAAGAAAGAAAAGCGTCGGAATATTTTCTATGTTGGGAAAGGATTTTTTTTGCAACCTTTCAAAATCACTTCATGGCATGGCTTTACTTAGCCGGAAACGTTTTGCATTTTTTTTGCCGTATGCATCCACTCCATTCAAGTTTCCTCCTCACAAAAATCGGTATGCAAGGGAGATACAAAGTGGAAAGTGTGACATGAGGGGAAGATCCCTCTGTTGAAGAGCAGAACTGCCGCCGCCGCAACTCGGGATGGTGGAAGCCAAAAGTTTTCCTTTTGGCTTTTGTTCCAAGCAATAAATCTTATTTTTTTACCAATAACTTTGAGATGAAAGCGGGGATAGCGTGCTGGCGTGCTAGAATGCATGTTTAACATGGGCAAAATAAAAAACGGGAAGAAGTGAAGGAAGGAAGGCTTCTTCGCCATTTTATTATTTTCCGTGCTTCTCCCATGCTTTGAGTGAGAGTATGAAGAAAAAAAACTCACTCCGTTTGCGTGAATGAGTTGACTAGGCCATCTTAAATATATCTGTTTGTTTTATCTACATGGATGAAATATGTATCATTGATTCGTGAAAACAACTTCAAACAAACCAGTAATCATATGCGCTGGGAGGGTTTTGCAATTTCCCGGTACTACTTTTTGCTACAGCATAAAATACTACATACATACTGCAGAGATATTTATGCATAGTCACTCTTGCAAAAACCGTTGTAGTTCAGAATGTTGAAACGAAAGGGAATAAGAACGGTAATTCATCGCTAAATATACGTTAGGGGTAAATCATACGCCATAATCTATTTTATAAAGACTGTTGTTCAATTCTAATTTATTTTCATTGGAGGGAGTCGACCGGCTGGAGTTTTGGAACTAAATTTTTACACTGGTGAAAACCGTCATTCAATGCGGTAGCTCTCATCATCCAACACAATTTTAACCGGTGTGGCGATGGTCTCAATTAACCCCGCCGTGTATTTTACAGACGGAAAGAAATTACTTAAAGTAGCATATACATAATTATTATTAAAAGAGCTCAATAAATTAGCAAGCGAATTGAAAGCAGAGATCGGATTAAAAGTGACATGATGCAAAACCAATTAAAGGAGTTAAAAGTTTAACTATTTTCCTTAATTGACATTGACACTCCGGCCAATTCTTTTTTTGTACTTACATCTCCGTGAAGTATCGCCACCACAGATGCAATGGCGGCGGACAATGTTTTCTCAAACTCATCCTCACTACTCTGGTCTCTGACGGATCTGTTGACGGAGCCGCTTCGCGAAATGGCGAGCCTCTCCGTGGAGCCATTGTTACTTCTGTTAGTGGCGCAACTAGCACCGTTAGTAGCGGGATTATTATCCTGTATGATGACCTCCGGAGTTGGAGACCTCCTTAAAGGGAGCGTGAGGGGCATGGTGGCCAAGTTGGAATCTAGCAGGTGGGAATCCTCATATGGTATGCTTCTTGGCAGGAGGATCTGCTGCTGCTGATGATGATGATGAAGTTGCTGTTGTTGTGGGTGGTGCTGGTGCTGATAGAAAGATGGAAACTGATGGGAGGAAGAAGGGCTCGAACCATAATGACTAGAAGCAGGAGTTACAGTGGAGGACGCCAACTGGCGACCACTAGTGGGCCCCAAGTCGCTCAAAAGTGCCGTTTGATGGTGGAGTGCCAGGGATCTCAACCCGTCAAAACTGGGTGCTGCTGCTCCCCGTCCGTTGGACATGTCAAATATTCACTCATTCAAAGGATCAGAGGACGACATGCGGGATTGGATCACAACAGTTTGGACAGCTCTCCCCCAATCCTCCAACAAAACTAGCATCGCCATGTCTAAACTTTTATACTTTTGGTAAATAAACTATAACACGAGTTTAATCTCTGTGGAATGTTCTTTAGCTATCTTTGGAACTCCTTCATCACTCAAAAAGACTAAAGGGATCTATTTACATGAATGACTCCACTCCTATCCATCAGCGAAATAGCGTTAACTAATAAACAAAAAAGAAATCAGTTCCTACATCAGACGAAAGGCTTAATAACAAACTAACATCATCTCTAACTATCTCTCTCCTTTCGCTAAATTTCTAAAAAAAAATCTATCCCGTACTATACTTTCACAGCTACTAACTCTTGTCTTGTCAGTCTTTATGATTGTTGACAGGTTGCTTGCTTATATTTGGACTCCCTTGACGGTTGAGCTCTCTCCCTGTTTTCATCACCCGTCAACAACGTAAGCTTTTGCCCAATACAAATACAATCAAAGCAGAATTATTCCACTCATTTAATTTAATTTAGCATAATTGGGGAGCATGAATCTAGCGGGCACGTGGACCCGACCTATTTTCCTCCCGCTGATTTGCTCTCTCTCTCTTTCTATCTTCCCTACTTCCAAGCAGAGCTTCTAGAGCAGTCTATGTTTTGAGGACCAGCCAGGTACAAACAACTCCGTGTAGCTATTTTTATTTCCTCCTCTATGCCAAGCTGGAAAATAAGAGATCAGATAATATGTATTCCCTTTTTGCAATACACTTTTTTTCTTTGGATGATGGCGGAAAAATTGCTTATTTATGCAGAAAAAAATACTTTATCTATCTATTGTAATAACATTATATGGGCTAGAGATATGGGATGACTTACGGACTGTTCTTCATTCATGATCCCGACTCGACAAAAAACCCATCGGGGAGGACATTTTTTTTTCACCGGAGTTTTCTACAACCTTGTGAGAAATATGAGAGGGGACGGTGAATTATCCAACGGAAAGCGTTCATAGCAGCACAATGACAAAGATTTCTTTTTTAGAAAAATATGTAGGTAGTTATATTCCAGCAGGGGAAACTTGTATGCACGGCACGATTTTTTTTTGTTCACAGTCTAAAATCTCTACTCTGCAGAAACACAAAAACTCAGTCTCGATATATATTCGACAGTGTAAACTACTTTCCTTTCTTTGCCCTCCTACTTAAAACAACTTTCCTTTCGGAAAGCTATGCTATAACGGCATAAGTAAATATTATAAAAGTAAAGCCAGCTATTTTACAACTTTAGTTAGTAGTATAAACTATGCACACACTGAGAAATGTAGAGAGAGAAATAGTTTTCCTTTTCTTGTTATTTTAGAAACAAAAACTTTAAGCTTCACGTTCTAAACTTGTTATGGCTGTGTTGCTGTTTTTTTTTGTTTTGTTTTTTTCGAAGAAAGAAAAAAAATCGTTTAAAAAAGGAATTTTCTCTTTTTCCTAATTTCCCTACACAGGAAAATCTGAACGTAAGGAGAGGGAAAAAACTAATAATGTTGTACTTGAGTATGTTCTCTAGTTTTATGTTCTTCTTCTCCTCCCGTCACACCTACAGTGTGCACGCTCCGACTAGCTGGTCAAAAATGAGTAGCGCTGAGAGCACGACACTGGGAGAAAAACCTTCCAGCCAGACAGGAAAGATATTAGTAAAATGGGGAAATGGTTGAAGCCGGAGCGGCGGCTTCCTCCTTTTTCGATAGTGGAAAGTGGAAGGGAAAAGTCTCTATCGCATACTGCTGCTCGCCATTCTCTGACGCCTGCTTACTTTTAAGCTTCCCCACTTTCAGCCAACCATTCCATCCATGGAGTAGTAGAAAAAGTGAAGTGAAGTATTATTATTCCTCCACTGCTTTATTTTCTCCTCTCTCTCCCCCTTTGCAAAAAAAACGCTGAGCTTGAGCTTGAGCTGAGTGATCCTAGTGGCAAAAGACAATCTACATGTTTCCTTGTCTCAAGCTTATGGCATGGCACACTATAGCCTTCAGAGCCATTACCAGCTGGATAATATAAGCTTTTTTCTTCCGAATTCTCTCAGCCAAACAAACAGTCAGGCATGGAAGTTAGACCGGCCAGAAAACTAATATCATCCTTACTGGAACATGGGGAAAGTGAAAGAGATAAATAGACATAAGCGGAGCCAAACTCACACACAGGGAGAATAGGAGAGGATGTTGATGAGGAAGAAAAACATCCAGTAAAAAGAATCCTTCCATTTTCTACTAACTACTCATCCCAATCTGTTTGGTTAGGGAAACAAGCACTTTCCCTTCATTTTCTAGTTTTTTCTTCTTCATCTTCTCTGGAACACACATTGCCCATAATGATTTTACTTTTTTTTCCTATGTCTAACCACAAAAAAAAACTCAATTGTTATTAGTGAGTACATCCAATAAAAGTGCTTCAGATAGATAAGCCATGTGGAAAAAAAAGAGTGGGTGAGTAAAAAAAAGCAGTCAGTTTTGGTTGGACTCTTGTTGTTTGGTGACTGGACAAGCCAGTTAAGGAAGATGGGATGGGGGAAGGGAAACTCCCAGTTTACTTACTTAGGTAGTTATCATCCTCATCCTTATCAAATGGTTATATGTACACTTTGTTTAAGGAAGGAGACATGACATGATGAACACTGACAGTGTAATATACGCTATACCCATTTTCATGAATTTTGGATTTAGATAATATGTAATGGGAAGAAGTTGAGTGGAACGTGAGGAAATGGTTAGCCTTCCCGGTTGATAAAATCATGACTGATGATATGGAAATGGAGAAAGCTAGAAAGTAAGGAACATATTTTGACAACGGTTCCGTAAGGATGGATAGGTATATATTTTTTTTTTTTGGATAACTGACAAGCCAATATAAGGAACTCGTTCCCCTTCCCCCATGTACACGGTGATAGTCTAAAGAAGGAAAAGGGAACGAGTTGGAGTGTAAATGAAAATGAGGAGGAGAAAGTGAAGGAGCGTGCTACAGGTGGAATACTACCTTGCTTGCTCGCTCACACTTGACCTGCTTCCCTCCACAAGAAAAAAACACACAACAAATGACAGTACAACTTACAACCGTGCCATGATTAGACACAAGTGAAAGTATGGCTAGGTAGTTTACTTTTACTTTCCCCACAGAGAGAAAACAATATACATTAACGGGTGATGGAGGAAAGAAAAAAAAGGTAGGTAATACTTTGGGAGAGGGAAAATAAAGAGAATGTGTTTGCAGATGATTGCGAGCCACTTTCACCAATGACCATAATAACAAGAAGAAGCTCTGCGTTTCCATCGTCCAATACATATAAGTGATATGATAAATGGTTTTTTTTTCTCGTCATAATAGAGCCTATCAATGTATGTACATAAGGAAGAGGAGGATAAGTGTAGCAGCAGCACGTGTATCAACCCATTTATTTCAGGAATCCAGGATGATGCGCGTGTGGCGGTGTTCATGATGGTATGATACTATTTTGCGTACAGGGTTTAGCGCTGTATAAATACAATAGCGGAGCTTTTACGGCTTGCTGTGTCGATTTGCCATTTAAGTAAATGAATGCTGGTTTGTTTGGTAGGAAAGGAAACTGCAAGGGAACTGATGAGAGTTGGACGGTGAAATGTGTAGTGAAAGAAAAGATGGGAATGCTGTTGGAATACTCTTCAGATTTATTATTATTAATTATTGATGATACAATCAAAAAGTGTAAGTCAGAAAAACAAGAAATCAGAGAAAGTTGTTGTCTGCAATTTTTACTCATACACTACATATAACAACCAGCCGTCCAACACCCCCTTTCTACAAACTCTCAGTTTGATCGGAATGAGTGGGCTACGTCGTGATTGCGTAATCCTGTTCCATTTTTATTTTCATGGTAAACATAACATTAAATAAGATCGGAAAGATAAAGGGTGAAAAAGAGTGCTAAAAAAATTAAAGGAGGCAGTTTGACGGTTATTATTATTAGCAATTAAGTATTAAAAATTCAGCCATAAAGTTACTAGGTATATTCATTAAAATGGCCAGTAATCAACAGATAGAATAGAAAACCAGCCATTTTTCCAGTCATCACTCAAGGACCAACAACGGTAGACCACCGGAGTGGGCTTGAAGAGGCATCATCAATCCATGTAATAAAAAGGAGTAATTAGGATTTCCAGAAATGAGGCTTATTTTTGGTTTGGTATGCAGGAAAAATTCTTTTTTTCCTCCAGCCCTAAAAAGTGCTTTCCAGGGAACATTCATTTGTGGGGAAAGAAAGCATACGAGAAAAATAAAGTAAGGGAGAAAGCAAAAGTTGGAGTGAAAGCACCATGATAAACATGATGATAGGAAGAATCGGCCAATGGAGAAAGCATCTCTACCCATCACCTTATCAAGGAAAATGGAGTGGAATGAATTGAATAAAAGAAGCTAACACGACCAATAACCCAGAGACCTCCACCATCACCACCCGAAGGAGAGTCTTCCCACAATCCCCCGTCATCACTTAACCCAGTCCAGCAGTAGTAGAAAACGAAGAAGAAAAAACGAGCGTGGAGAATAAAAACCTACACACATATGCACATAGCTTAAAACTTGCCATTCCTTCGGAATATTTATATGATCATAATAATATGCTTATCAGGAAATGAAAAAGTTGGCTGCCGCTTACACTTTCTCCACTTCTTTTTATTTTCCCATTGCATTTTTCTGCAAAAATATAGGAATAGTCGGATGATGAGGAAGAGAGCATTAGCCTCAGTCCCCCTTACAAATAAAATGGAGTTTTGTATGTATGTACCAACCTATGCATGTGCCCTTTTATGCGAGCAACTTGCCAGAAACTATCAGTGCGCTTCTGTTTCCAGGGCAAGTGCATGGTCCAAACCAAACCGTTCTACGGGCAAAGATGCAAGCAAAGGAGATGGAGGAGAAAAAGAAACCTCATCATATAATCCTAATCATCGCTATCATCCAAGAAACCTACTCCGACTCCGATTCTATGCAGTGGGGGGAATAAAATTTCTGCATCTTCTTATGTCAGAATATTTTTTTTTGTATTCTTATGGGAACGGAGGAAGGAAATATGGGAACCAGTCTAAATGCAATCTATAGACAACAACACACAAAATACATTTACAAATCTTCAGTTCATCTTCAATAATCCGGTTCATACATACACTGCAGTGCCATTTTTCGTTTCGTTTTATTTTTGGCATGGACAGCGAGATATTTTTTTATCTTTGTTGTTTCCCAATATGAAATGCTACACAGTACAGACAGATATATATTATTTGTATGATACATATAAATTGTGATGCAAATTTTCCAATACTCATTCTTAACTCGCCCCAAAACCTAAACCAGAAACAGAAGCCTGTCCAAATCGTAAAACTCTCCCAACAACCAACAACATCCAGATCCCATTTTAGAAATTGCATGACGTGTGAGAAGAACTGTTACTTTACTATTAAAAAGGGAAATCAAATCAAGAGTGATATAAAAGCAGTTAACCTTTTCCAGCTATTTAGCTTTGACCTACCTACCTATGCATAGATGTGTCATTATTATTAAAGTAGTATTCCTGTTTGGATATTTTTTGTCAGCATTTTTTAATGGATGAATGAGTTATATCGTTGTGACGCCACCAACATTATGTTTTCAAGTCCATTGGAGTTCAACAACAATTTTGATGAATATGATGATGATGAATCCATAAAAAAATTTCCACGTGCGGATTGACGACTGATTCAGATTTCAGTCACTTTATCGTCATCATCACCATCATCACATACAAGATCCCAATTTCTTCGTACTTTGCTGAGTGGCCGCTAAAAGATTATGACATGGATACATAATCCCCTGCCCCAGCACCTCCCCCCCTCCCCCACCCGCAATCGAGCGACCTTCGACGTACACGAGTGAGCATCCGAAGGCTTAAGAAGAAAATATTTTATTCCTATTTCAAAATGGGACAGAGAGGCATTAAAATGGTCATTAATTTTGACGCTCCTGACGTATTGACAGCAGAAGCTTTACACATCCCCCCATAATACTCTCCCTCCCATTCCACAGATCAGATTATATCTGAGGAACAGATCGGCCACCAAAAACGCTTCCTGTTATGTTTTGCCCTTTAAAGAAAAAAGCACGAAATACGGAATGAAACTGGGACAGGCACCGGCAATATAAAATTAATGACCGTGTAAAGGAACCATGAAAAAATTATGCTCATTTCACTTTTAACAATTCCCAATCGCTTTGCTGATTAGTCCATTTCCAACCATCTCCCCTATTTCCTTAAAACCCGAACATCCGTCAACCCCATATCATTCCCGTATCCTACTCCCAAGCAGAAAAAAAAATGATGCTTCTGACAGCGACATAAATCTCATTGTAGGGGATTTTGCTTGACGGGATCATCAAAAACAGGTATGAAAACATGGATTGCTTTTATCACCTTCCAATAAAATGACTACCAAGGACTAAACTAACAATGAAAATTGGAGTGAGTTTATGGTTGTTCTCGTGCCGATGTTCATCATCAGTAAAAGCTTCCTCTTTATCGCTCTCCTACCAGTGAAGTGTAGTTTCTGGGGGCAAATGATGACATCATCGGCAGGGAATTATCGGTATTGCTGGAGGAGTTGGTAGGAATCACCACAGGATGTTGCACAAACTGTTTTGTAGAGATCTCCTGGCTACTCATTGTTATTATCATTATTTTTAATTAAGATTCGTTTGTTAACAATAAGATGCAAAATAATATACCTACGTATAGGAATCTCTTGCTCATCATTTCATCATAGATCTTTGATTGGTGAACTTATTTTCTCAATACTCAAAATATTTCCAATCAACATCTTACCTACTCAACTTCTTCTACCTTACCAACGTATAAGACAGTATTAGATGAGTATTATTATGTACAAAATAAAATACTACGATATTTATAACATTGTACGACTCCTTCATCATTGTTAAAAATTGAGAAAGTAAAGACGGGAAAGTAAGTAAGTTTTTCTAAATTGTTAGCGAAGAAAAAAATTGATATTGATAAAAGGATTCATATTCATCTTCTTCTTCCAACTTTTTTTTTTGTTTGGAGGAACTCCACCAGAAATTTGTGAGAAAAAAACACAAACTAGTTGCGCCAGAAATTGGAGTGGAATGGAGTGGAAGGTCAAATAAGTGGATAGGTCTACGATGGAACGCAACAGTATCAATTTTCCGTCCTGCGTTAGTAGTAGTCAGTGAGCCTCTCCATTCCATTATGAACACGAATAATAAATATCTTGTTGTAAATTAGTTTATCCTTTCAATTTCATTCCTCCTATACCTTTTTCATTATTATTCCCATCATGTTTGCCCTCTGTTTTCCATGAAAAAATGTATGTATACTGCCTACACACACATACATACTACGTCTCTAAAACATTGATTCGAATTTTCTGCTTCTCAAACCCATCGATCACATCATATCACATCATGATGCTCATTCCATGTCTCCGCTTGGTGAGCACTGAACAGGGAAAGTTTTTTTTTCCTGGAAACTTATGCACGACGAGAACTTTATTTTCATATTTTGAAACTGGTTTGGTTGTTTTAGGAGGTGGATTCCCAACTTCGGGAAATAATGATCCCCCCCCCCAAAAAAACAACGAGGTTTACTGACAACGTGAGAGGCTCCCCGTGCTATAGCCCCGTTTGATTTTCTACATTTTTAATAACTATTTTATGTGTCTCTTTCTTGCTGGGGCAGGAGGATGCAAGACAATGTGGAGGCTGAATGATGGGATACAATTGATGGCGGAGGAGAAATCTTCAAAAACATTTCAGGGACATGTAAAGTAAATACAGAGAAAGTGGGAAATGAGCTGTTGCTTTGCTCACTCACGAGCTACCCACATATAGTAAGGCATGCATCATTCATTTTACATTTTGTTTTGGAAAAAGATTTGTCTTCTCCGGCGAGAAATCGAAGGACAGTCAGTCACGGTCGCAGAGAGTATAGTTCCCTGCCGTTGTTACTCTACAATACTTTTTTTTACTGCTCCAGACTTTTCAAGGCCCTTGCAAAAGAATTTTTACTGTGCTATTTCTGACACGTTCAGCTAAAATCTGAACTGTGGCTCACTCACGACCAAAATGGAGCATCACGAATTATAAATAATATATATCGTACGATCAAATGGAGAGCAAAATTTCGGGGGAAATGTGTAGTCAATAAAACAACCAAATACATACAAGTATTGAATCTGTAGATAGTAGTTACCTAACTAATTAGTTATGATTACTGTAACGGGCTCCTATCTAGGTATCAGATTGAGGAAGGTTGCTCGATAATGTAAACAGAGTTGCGGATTTCTTGGAATTCCGTCTATCATTGCCCCAACCCAACCAACCAGTGACAGAATGGGAGCACATCCATCCATTCCATATTGCTTTGTCGTTTGATGTTTCTTGGAATAGGTTTGGATGACTTTATGTAAGGATATCATGGTTTAATTGTATTGGAATACTGTTGTGTTCAAAAAACGTAGTAAGGATATGGGGCTCCCGCATGCTCACTCTGACAATCCCAACAGTAGAAAACATAGCTATCTAATCAAATCAATAATCACGCTGCAGTTAAACTGGTCATGAGCAGTTTATTCTTGAAAAGTTAAAAAAAAAGCACAAGCTTATCATTTTCTTATTCTTCTAAACAGTAACCCAAACGGACTAAAACGCAGCAAACATCGTCGATCAAGTCTAGTGTTGTTCATCCTCGTAAAAGAAATTGGAAGCTTCCAGATTCTCCAGGTTTAATGACTGATGGTTTCCAAGCTACTTACTTCTGCCATGCTTTGGATTGGATGGACCAGCTTTCCCTTTGGATTAGAAAGTTCTTTATTGGATTTTTCTAAAAGAGTTTCTGATCCTCTATTGAAATCGACTTTTGAAAAGGGGATAGATGAGTATTTATTTTTGTTTTTCATACAAAACCCTCAGTGATCAAATGAGTGTCATGCTGAGAAAAAGCTGTACACAAGGAATGGTGAACTACCTATGTGAGTACTTAATGTAGGCTACATAACCATTTCATCATCATCAT